>CM034309.1:17357566-17662362 GCA_019925795.1 Dendrobium chrysotoxum
TGCATGCTTGTATAGAACGCGCTGTAATCAATATAGACTGACTTGTGAAGTATGTCTACTATCTCGATAACATCATCCATCGCTTCTTGCATGGAGATTGCATTCTGCCCTTGACCATCAATGAAAACCTTTTTCGAATGAAATGTGATCTATTACACTTAACGTCAATTACCCAAAACAAAAAGATTGCCTCTTGCTGAGTGATGACCGAAAAATAAGGCATTAAAATATAGAACCTCCACCTTGGAATAGATGGCCTGAAAGACCAAAATAAACCTTTAAATCGTGAATGCCCAGTTTGTTGGATATTGTAAACTATTCCAAGGATGGTAACTTTTAGAGCTTCCATTAAACGGTACAAAGAGTGGAAAGACTCCTCGTAGATCCCAAATACAAATTGTATGGCCTTTCTTCGTGAGTCCTAGGCCTTCAATTATGACACCTTAATATCAAATTTTGATTCCATGTGAGCGATGATCTCATGAGGCTTCTTGTCAAGTTATTACTGAAGTATAACTGTTATGTAATAACAAATGAACTTCGATGCATAGTTATGATGATTGCTTGATAAAATTGATTGAATACTTGTATGTGGAAGCCCACAGGTAGAAATTTTCCATAGGCCACCGAGGCGCTTACTCTGACCAGCATGAGGCGCCTTAAGCATGGATTGTACGAATTATCATGCTGGCATAAATGACACTCAATTTCCTTTTGTTTGAAGTTGATTTAACAAACTCGACATTATGGATGATAGATCAACCACTTATTGCACAATGCAGTGCATCTTTTGTGTGAAATGTTAGTCCATCTTATAAATGATCTGGAATAACTACACCGTTAATCTCTTGCACGTCAATTGTAGGGAGCATTGAAGGCATCAATTGCATCCCACTCCTCCGTTGATGTGATTAGTCACACAAAATCATTATTTGTATCCATTTCTTCAAAAACCTCGTGATTGTGTATTGCATGCTCTTGAACCTATTTCTGCCCCAGTTTTGAAATGTTCTGAACAACTATAATTCATGTGGAATCATCCGTGATAGGTTCTTCACTTGAGTTATCACTTGTTCCACTATCCATTATGTTGTAAATCTACTCAGTATCAGTACATGCGTCCTTCTCAACGCCAACCAACATGTTAACATCCTGAATGACATAGGGACAAAATGATGTGTTAGCTAAATAATGCTCGATCATTGGCAACTGAAATGTAAGTCATTCGTTTACACTTAATCAACCTCTACTAATTGTTATAGCCGGTGCTGCTCACTCATTAAGCTTAAGTGACCTTGAAACTCTGCCTCGATGGGCAGTCCAATGCCTCTCACGTTGAACCTCAGTCCATACCTCACCTCAGCAGGTAACGGTGTAGGCCTATATTCAGAATAAAACTTTAGGGGTCAATCTAACTTCATATTTTGACCTATTTAGTAAAATTTAAAAGAATCACCTGTTGACCTCATTTTTGTATGAGGTTAGTAGGACCAATCCAAACCTTATGATCATTTTTAGTCAATAGGATCAATCTTGACCCTAGGATCAATCTGATCTTAAGATCAATCCAGAATTTAATATCAATCCAGATTCAAATCAATCTTAATCCCATATTAATTTTAAACTCAACTCAATCAAACTCCAAGTTAATTTAAACTCTAGTATCCTCCTAGACTCCAGATCCTAGGATCTACTCTAAACCTTAGGATTCTACCAGACTCCATATCATATGATTTTCCTAGGCCCTAAGACCTATTCTAGACATTAGGATCTTTCTAGAGGTTAAACCTAAGGTCTCTCCCATATCCTAGGATCATTCATAGGATCTAGATCTTAAATCTACCTAGATCCTAAGGTCATTCTAGATCTCAGACTCTAAGATCCCTAGACCTTAAAACTTCTAGATTCTAAGATTCTCCTAGACTTTAGTCCCTATGATCTACTCTAGACCCTAGGATTCCTTCAAGCTGATCTAGACCCTAGGATTTTCTTAGACCCTAGGATCAAATCTAGATTCTATGATTTTTCCATACTCTAGCCCTAGGATCTAGTCTAGACCCTAGGATCAATCTATATCCCAGATTTATTCAAACTCAATATAATTTTAAATCCTAGTGTCAACCCAGACCTTAAGATCAACCCACACCCTAGGATCTACCCTAGATTAATCCAAACCCTAGGATATGCCCTGACCCTAGATCTATCTTGACCTTAGGATCAACTTATATCTTACATCAATTCAAACCTCAAATCAACCCTGATTTCAAGCTAATCCAAACTTCAAATCAATTCAAACTTCAAATATGTCTTGATTTCAAATCTATCATGTTCCCAACTCTAGTTTAAACCTTTATCCTACATTTGACCTAGCTTTAACCTTATCCAATCACTTATGATCATCCAAATGATCACAAATGATTTGGATAATTCAAATTCAAATCAACTCAAGGTTTAAATCCCAATCAAATCCCAATCCAACTCTCGATCAAATTTTAATGCAATCTTTAATCAACCTTCAATCATTTTTCAATCAAATTTCAATCACACTCCAATCCAGTCCATAATCTACACTTCAATCAAATTTAATCGAGCATCATTAAGTTAGTTTAAATTAATTCTAACAAATTTTAACCTTGATGGCTTTGATCAATTTAGTTCAATATGTCCCAATTTGACTCAAGTGCAAATTTATTTTATTAGCTTTAATCGGCTCGATTTAATTCCTTCAAAGTCAAATTAACTTTAATGAATGCAAATTTGCTATTCCAATTTAAATTGAAATGTCATATAACCAATTTAGCTCTTTAAATTTGTTAAATTTTAGCATTTTAATATCAACCCTTTGATTAAGTTTTAAAGGGCATGATGGCCTTTTGATTTTTTTTTTTTCTGATATAGCTAGGGCTGGCTGAAAGGAGAGGGGCGGCTCTTATTCCACGACTACAAGCAGCCGCCCATGAGATAGAGCTCCCCATCTAAGCCTCACGCCTCCAGCCGCAAGGGGAGACTCATGTTTTTTCTCACAAGAAATATCTCTCCATTCCTGGAGAGCAGCTAGGGGTTGGCTGTCAGCTTGGGGGATTCCAAGACCCCGTCCCCCACGACTCCATTCTTCCATAAGCAGCCGCCATCTCCAACCTATTTTCACGGGAGACTCCTCCTTGAAGCTGTTAAGGCCAGCCAACAGGAGTGTTGCTTGGATTTTTTTTTTTATCCCATTCCCACTAGCAGCCGTCCCCTTCATGTTTTGATGATGCTAGGGACGGCCAAGGCAGAGCGCCTTCCTCTTCTTCTCCATTCATTCAGGTCGGAGGAAGGAGGGGATCTACTCAAGGATTCTACCACCACTCGCCTCACACTGCAGGAGACTTCAGCTAGCAAGAAGGTGGGGATGGCTGCAGTACTTCAACTCCAAATGGTAAAGCTTCGTTTGATTTCTTTGGATTATTGATTAATATGAATAAATTCATCTATTCTTGAAGGCAAATTCCTATGAGATAAGCTTGCTTGACTTCTTTGGAAGGTTAATTGATATGGATAGGTTTATCTATTCTTGAAAACAAATTTATATGAGATAGGCTTGCTTGATCTCTCTTGAAAGCTAATAAACATATATAGATTTTTTTTACCATGAGAATATTCTTGGTTTAAACAACTTTTTTTCACTGATTTTGTAAGGGGTTTGAGTTTATCTTCCCTTCTTCCAGTTTTAAGTGAGCATATGACACTTTTATTACTTCAAGGCTATGGAAGTGAAGCAATGAATGCATGCATACATTTTATATCTCAATGGTATATGGACATACACACATTTAGTAGGCAAAGAATTTGGTGATCTATCTCTTGATGGTTATTGCAAACTTAAACTATGATTTTTTATTCGTTGAAACTAATTGGCATTCTTGTTTCTATATGAACCGGTTGCTTGTTATATGAGTAAGTATATGTCTGACCACTTAAAGTTGTCTTACTAACACCTACATGGAGAGATTTCTATTGCCTATATGAATTGGCCTGCTAGCTTGTACCATAAAGCTGATTCGAACTGCATGGTGGAAGTGAATATCGGGGTATGCATGGGAGAAGGAGGGTTATTGCTAGTTATCTTCTTATTCCTAAAATCTACATACAAGCATGTTCTCTTCATTCTGTTGAAGTCGAAAGTTGCTATAATTTATTCTAGTGTCTTGAATGCTACTAGATAGTTGATGGTGCAGGCTTAGATAACCATCTATATGATGGATCTATTATTACCTTCGTTCAATTATTTCATAGACCATTAATCAAATATTTTATTTCTTGGTTATTTGCCATGGATGCTAATGAGCCATATTTATAGTGAATTGCTTTTAGTACTCATTTCCTCATGATTAATTCACTTAGCAAAGTATTCAGAATTTTCTTATATCTGAGTTTTGTTTTACTAGATACATGTACATTGAAGCATTGTGTGAAGCAGTAACCTATGAAGTGAAATGACAAAAATATCTGTTATAAGATGAATTTTCTTACTGTTGAGATTAGTGATTCTTTCTCTTAAAGCATATCCCTTATGGAAATGGTCAAATCAAGTTTCTTGGGGGAATATTTCTAACTGGAATTATTTTAGAAATATTTGAATAGCATTATCTTCCTATGGAACTTCTTGAATCTATGAAATGAAGGCTCATAAGATACACATATTATGCTTGAAAGAAGGAATGCATTTGCCCATTCTATATTTTTGATCTAATACTCTGTCAATGGTTATTATCTGTAGATGATGAATTTAAGCTTGAGCAAGTTGTAGCCATGTTCGGGTTAGTTCATCTCCTATCAAACTAGGGCAAGCAAGGTGTGAAAATCTAAATTAAAGCTTGCCAGTCATTTTATATATATATATATATATATATATATATATATATATATATATATATATATATATATATATATATATCAATGAGTATATTCTTTGATGGACTCAAAGTTTGATGATCACATCTGATGCTTTATACTATAGTTGTTAGCATCCTATCATTTCATGTATAACCTGTAATGTACATTGATATAGACTTTAAAAGAATATGTATTGGATTCAACAAAGGATTGGTGGCTTGTTTTATTTTGCTGGAACTTAATGCTTATTGTGATTGAGACATAAACTATATTTTGTTAAGTCTATGCTATTGATCCCAACGTGATCTGATTGACTTTTTGTTTGAATATAAGTGTGACCGATGATTATTTCAATGAGCTTCTCAATCATGTACATGCCTAATGTATACTTTTAGAATGGAAGGTTTAAACATAGTTTGACACTTCACTTTGGTACATAAATTCAACATTAATGAGTTGTGATGTTATTCTCTCTTCCTACTCTTAGCCTTCTTTTTATTTCTGCAATAAAAAGGAAGTTCATGATTGTCTCTTTGAGAGCATGTACAAGCATTAGTCCCTCTTGGTGTGATCATTTAATAAGTGAAAGTATCTCTTACATGAAATTGATGCAGTTCTTGATGAATGGTTCAAGCTTATTTATATATGAACTCATTAATGAAGGATTATGAAAAATATGGCTGCATTTTTTTTACTTCTTCTCTTTAACCTGAGGCATAGATTCCCCTTCCCATTTCTAAAAAAAAAAAGAGAAATGAATGAAAGGAATGGGAATTCTCTTGAGATAAGGTTCAACAATTGATTCAAATTTTGAGATGAACATTAGCTAACAGTCCTCATTATTGGGGTTTGTTCTATGATCTTTGTTGAAAAGAGTAATAATAACTTCTCTTATTTAGAAAAAATCGACAATAAGCAAATGGTATTTTGGTCCACTTTCTTTGGAGGGGATTTTCTACAGGATCTTTAGCTTATCTGAAAAGCACCATTGCGATTACAGTTGCTCTCACTAGTGATTTGATATACAAGATGGTCTATTGCATTCATGAATAAAGGGATGGTCTCTCGAGTTCTTTGGAAAGTTTTGCAAGCTTTAGTTTCTTGTAATGACCATACACGTTGACTTTCTTTTCTAAGATTCCATATATGCTAAAATTGTTCTTGGGAAGTGTGATATATGTTGAAACTTCTCTTTACACATAAACATATATGTTGAAACTGAATCTTGTAAAGTAATTTACATTTTGAAATTGCTTTAATGATGTAATTTGAGTTATACTTTTCACATATTCATTTACACATTAATTCATACTTGCTTCTATATTCATATACATGATATTCTGACACCTCTTTCTCTCTTCGCCTTTCTGTGAGGTACCGATGGAGCTGACCGAAAGATAGAGCTAAGGAGCTTCAGTCGCCCCATTTCTTCCAAATGGGGTGCTACGACTAGAATCACTGTTGACTAGCTATGGTGATCATGTAAGTTTTCTTAAAACTTAGAAGATTATAGGGCTCATAGATTTCCCTATTGAGTTGTTCCCCCAGCCTTAAGTTCTTGCAGTAACTCCTACATTTAGTTAATATGTTCCATTGACATAGCTCGTTTACATTCATGTGTCTGTATAAGGGTTAGAGACATTGATTGCAAACCCATTACAACACTTGTGTCATTTAAGGACAATAATTAATGATGAGTCTTAGAGAACTTAGACAAATTCTAGGATTCACACATATACCCCTTATGGATGAAACATCAAATATAGAGAACTTAGTGACACCGTACCTTAGGATCAGTGTACACTATCAAACTTAAATCAATCGATTAATCATTAAATCACTTAATTAATTTAATTAAAGTTAAACCCTTAATTAAGCCTATAAACTTTTATAAATTCTAATGATTCAAAATAAAATTTAAAAAAAATACACACAACACCTCAAACTGACCAGAATTCAATGCTCAACACATGAAAAATAAAATCAACCAGATTTAACTCCAAATTTAAGAATAATTTAATAATAATTAAAATTAAATCTTTAATTAATTTAATTAATTAAAAATAATTAAAAACTTTAAAAAATTCTCAAACACTTGATAATCCCTCCTTAGATCATTTCTGATCTTTGGAGGTGATTTCAAGAAGTTTGGAGTTTATTTAGATTCAAATGCTCCTTTAATCAAATAATTAAATAATTCAATTGATCAATCAAACTCTGAAAATTCATAACTACTTCAAGAAAATTCCAAACCAGTCAAACTCAAAAGCATTCAACTCAAATGAAAATATAATATTTGTCAAAAATATCAAACCTTCAAAAATCAGTCAAAGTCAAAAAGTCAACAATCTGGTTAACCTTAAATAATAATTAGGTCAAAACTTCAAACCTTCATAACTAAATACAGAAACATTCAAATTCAACATACTTACAGTTTAACTGATCATCTCAAGGTCTATATTTTAATAAAATATTAATTCTCCAAAAATCATTCTTAATTTAAAATTCAAATTTTAATCCCTTTAATTAAATACCTTAAATAATTCAAATAATTTCAAAAAATAAAATACTTGATTTAAAAATCTAGAAAATTTCAATCTAACTTTAAAACCAGTAATTAATCAACCTTAATTAAGATTCATCAAATTTCAAACCTTAAATCAAATCTAATTTATTTAATCATACTGGGTACCATTGGGTAACCCAAGCCTACGAGGCTATTAAATTAGCCCAAAGGAAGGTGAAATAAACTTCACGGCCTCGGTGAGCAACAACGGTGGTATCCAATAAATAATTAAGAATTAATATTAAAATTAATTTTAAATCATTAAGACTTAAACTTTAATTAAAATCTTCCGTTAAGCCTTTCAACCAATCAGAATATTAAACAACTTTAACCAATTACCCGATACAGGACATATCTAAACCACACAGCCTGCTACACACACCTAGATTGACTTACTAGGACATGAACTGTAGCTTTAGGTTAGGCCGATGTTTCTTTTTATTTTTGATATATGTCGATATGCACACAAAACGAGAGTGACATCCTAGGTTAGATAACATAGACATAGGTTCACTACCCACAGACCTATGCACCTTCTACTTGTCAGCCTAGGTTTAAGTCCCCAGCCCCTTGGCCTACGAGGTCCCCTTGAATAAGGTAATCTATGGTTGCTAACAAGGATCCTCTGGTCGGCACTCGATTAAGTAGGCTAAGGATATTGATGAACCCGGGACGATGGAAAACCATAGGATCTTGACCAGGGACGTCATACCCACTTGGTAGGTTAGTCTCCACCCTCACCTTCTGGGCATTCTCCCGATTTGGTGATCGGGAATATAAGCTCCAACTTTCTAATAAAATTAATTATTCAAACTAAATATCCATTTCAATCAAATTCGAGCCCAACACTTAAGATGGACTGGGGTGCTTCTGAAGTAATTTAGAATCTTAAAACACCTCCTACCCTTCTTCCTTTGACTCCAGAAATAAGTGTTCAACCTTGAACCCATCCCATTTGAAATTCCAGTCCCTACATCATTTGACATCAAACATTGAAATCTTAAATAGAATTCGTATCTCTATTTTAATCGAGAGTATTCGTAGAAAAATTTTTGGTTTCCTACGATGTAATTAACTACGAGGGATTGCGCTCGTAGGGGATTTAGAAACCTAGACCAGATTCTCAAAATTAAGTTTTTAAAACCTTAATTAATTATCTTTAAAAAATTCAAACAAAAATGGCGATCGTTATTGTCATATTCAAACTTTCGATAGTGATTGATATCTTCTTTCTTCGGATAGATATGTCAATTACAATCGTAGTTTTGATTATGAAATTAATGATCCATCTATTCAGATTAGCATTGTCGAACGTTGGATTAAACATCATTTTGATCATTCAAAATCATATGTTGTTTCTCCTTGAGTTTGACTACGATAATCAAAATAAATTCAAAGTTTTGAAATTTGAATCCATTAGGGAATGATATGTTCACCTCTCGAGGTGATTTAGCATTCATAAAGAGCGTTTAATTTCAAAATTAAAAATTTTAGAAATTAAGCATTTTTCAAAGAAAATTAAACCTTTTCAAAAGCCATATATATTTTTTGTCAAAATAAAAGAATAGTGACTCTGCTGGGGCAAATCTCTCTCTCCATCTTTAATAGTGCTACAAATTTTGTTGCATTGGTAGTTTTGACTACCTTTCTTCTGTTGGTCCCTCTACCCATTTCTCCCTTGGGTGAGTGTGGCCAACTCAATTAAGACATGTGAAAAGAGAGGTGAGTGTAGGAAACCTCCCTCCAAGTCTGGCTATGACATTTTGCCTCCAAGTTCATTGGTAGAGCAAATGAGTCAAGCCAAGCTTTTTAAAGTCTTCCTGCATATATTGTAAACTCGCATGCGAATAAATTTCAGCATGCTAAGTTTCACAATTTATAGAAAATCCCTCAATCTCAAAACCTAGATTCAAAATTTCTTTAATCAAACCTAGATTTTGACATTTCACCCTAAGCTAGGCAGTGTGGTGAAAGAGTCAAGTCAAGGTCTATAGATTTTCCCTTAATTTTTGTTAACCATTATGTTGAAAATAAAACTCAACATATTAAGTTTCAAAAGTCAAGGAAAATCTTTCAAATCAACTTCAATCGTCATTTCCATGTATCTTCTATAACATTCTGTAGTAGTTGAATGAATGCAACGCAAATTCAAAATTCCTGTCAAGTCTAGGTTTTGACATTTCACTCCCAAATTGCTTGGTGGGGTGCAAAGAGTCAAGCCTAATTTCTTAGGATCTTCAGGTTAATTTGTTAACCTGCATATTTAAACAAAATTCAATATGTTGAGTTTTAAATTCTAAACCAGATCTGTTCAGTTCCAACCTTAAGTTTAAATCCAATTTCAAACTTAAATTCAATCCCAATTGAAATTTAACTTCAACCTTGAATTCAAATCCAATTTTAACCTCAAGATTCAAAACCTTAAGTCCAAATTCAATTTCAAAATTTACCTCAAGTTTGATTCCAACCTTACATTCATGTTCCGTTTTGATTTCTAAATTTAAATTCGGGCTTTGACATTTAGACCCAAGTTAATTGGTGAAACAAAAAGAGTCGAGCCCGATCCCCGGATCTTTCTTATCAATTTTATGCACATACATGATTGAGTGAGACTCAACCTGTTGAGTCATAAAATTTGAAAAAAGATCCATTTGACTTGAGCCTCAAGTTCAAATTCAAACTTTGAGTCCAAATATAATTTCAACCTGAAATTTAAATTTGATTTCCACTTTAAAGTTAATTCAATTTTGATCGGGCTTTTACATTTCAACCTAAGTCAATCGATGAAATGAAAAGAGTCGAGCCCGATCCCCGAACCTTTCATATCAATTTAGTATACCTACATGATTGAGTGAAACTCGATCTGTTGAGTCATGAAATTCGAAGAAAAGTCCATTTGACTTCAACCTTAAGTTCAGATTCAAATCCAACTTTGATTCAAAATACAATTTCAACCTTAAGTTCGAATTTGATTGTCACCTTAAATTTTAAACTCAATTTTGAATTCAAGTTCGAGTTTGAACTTTGACATTTTGCCCCAAGTTAATTGGTGTAGCGAAAGAGTCGGGTTCAACCCTTAAGTTCTCCGTGTCAATTTTATGAACCACTATGTTGAGTGTAAATTCAACATAATTGAGTTATAAAATTTTGAATAAAATTAATCAAGCTTAAAATTCAAATTTAATTTCAAGATTAACTAATTCAAATCACCTTTCTTTTAATCTCAGGAGTTAAGCACTCAAATGGCTAGGAAACTCATCTTCTCCATGGATAGAAACTTGATAGTAGAAGGAATCACTTCTAGTAATTTATCCAGGTTGAAATGCAATTCCAAGACTTCAAGTTATCAGTCGATGGAGAAGACATGATTGATCTGTCTGCTAGAATACAAAGGGATATCCCCTTAGTTGAGATTACTTTAGGGTCAGGAGTTGACTCCCCCATCTCCAAAATGGAGGTTGTTGTTGCCCCTTTACCCACTATATCCTCTACTGAGGAGGATAACAACTAGAAGTTAATAACGACGGGAGAGCTACCATCTCAATCTAAGATTAGGTCAAGTTCTAGCATCCCTATCACCAGCATGAACAAAATGAAGAACTATCTCCGAAGAGTCAGAAAGAAGGTTGTTAAGGCCAGAAAGGCTGCTGAGGCGAAAGCCTTAAAGCACGTCAAGTCTAAGGCTAATCAAAAGTTCGTTGCTCCTGCTACCTACCCCTTCCTTAGTGGAAATCGTTCCCACTCTTCTCCTGTTACTCAGAGGAGGGAGGTTATAGAAATAAGAGCACGATATTCAATACACATTCTCGACTACTACATGGAGAGAATTAATCAAGCCAAAGCTGAACAAACACCAGCACTAGGCCCTAGGCCCCTAGTTGAAGGTTATGACCCGTCCACTCTACTAGAAGATGTTAGGTCATGTTTCTATACGTGTCCCACTACATCACCTACAGAGGAGGAGGTGTAGAAACCACTCAGGGAGCCACTCTCCTAATTACTAAGTCACTAGTAATTGGAGAGGAGAATTAATCTAAGATTGTGTCAGATAGTGATATCGTCAAAATTTAACTTTCAACAGGGTCCTATCATGATAAATCTTTTGATTAAAATGATGCCACTAGGATAGTGTAGATTCTATAATAGTTTCTCCCTCTAAAGGAGATTGTAGGAATCTAATTCCATATTGCTGGGATCTTGCCACCTAGATTTGAAACTTTTAAGGAAAACTTCCATTTTCTCAAGTGTACTGATTTCAGAATTTCAAGATAATAGATTCATCTTTTAAAGGAAAATTGACCTCTATTTGAAGTCTTAAGCAGGAGAAAGTTGTAGTTGACTCCAAATGTTTAATTGTCCCTCCCTCCCACCGCTTGTGTGGGTTAATTCAATGTTTGAGTTAAAATTAATGTTGAACTTAAGTTGATCTCTGAAATGAAAATCTTCTCAAATTTCTAGCAATTTTCTATCTCAATAGATGTCTCTTACATGCTTAAAGCCTGTTAAATAATTTTCAAAAGTCAAGATGATATTCATTTCAAAAGATTGGGTCTTTCCTTGGATTATTTGTCCTTGCATAAAAGAATGAGTTTTCTTCTCTTATACTTGAGATGTAATCCTGGCATTGAAATAAAGAAGGTGAAGCCTCTTCTCAAATTTAATTAAAATCAAAAGATGCATAAAGTGTGCAAAAAAAAATTAAGAAATGCACGAAGTGCACCAGAAGTTTAAAAGATGCGCAATAGGAGCCACAAGTTAAGAAATGTGTGGAATGCACTGTAAATCAAAAGATGCGCAATGTGCACGACCAGAAAAAGAAAGAAAGGCTCCCTTCTTCTAAATCCATAAATCTCAAAAGATCCGGTCAACTTTAAATGCTTGACTTTGACAAATTTTGAATTCAGAATTTTCTACTGTGCATCGATAATCTATCAAGATACAAAAATCTCTTGTGTAAGAGAATTGAAAAGATCAAATTTCTTTACTCAACTTAAACTGCTTTGAAATTAATTTTATATCAAGATATTCAAGGAATAGCCCAGTTTAGTTTCTATGAAACTTGATTTAGGTCAACAAAACCTAAATCCTTGAACCTTTTCAGGTTAGTTGGAGTCACTCAAACTTTTCACTGCACTTCTGAATTTGTTCCCGCTTGTCGTTCCGACAGGGTCCAAATAGCTAGAGGAAGTTTTTCAATAAGAAGAATGAATCTTCTACTCCTGATAAAAATTCAAATTTTATCTTTGAGGAATGTGTGTAAGTCCTTCCATATAGGCATATTTCGTTCAAGGCCTTCTCTATAAAATTACACTATATGCTGGGTCCAAGATCAATCCCGCTAGAGGAGTATTTTATAATGCTGGAAATTATCGTTCACAATCAAACCACACCCTGTACTGGGTCCTAGATTATTCTGATCTAGGGGCGTAGTTTCATTTGCTGGGACTTGCTGTTTAAAATCAAACTCTAATTGAGTAGAGTGCCTGACTCTGATTCAAGGAGCTCAAGAGCCTCAAATAAAAATTAAATTAAGCTCAGCAAAGTTTCAAAGCTCATAAGTCATATTTGATTCGAGATACTGATAAGTTGTGTCACTTTAGAACTCCCTAAGTAGGAGACTTGGTCATAGTCTTTTGGAGACAACTTCTAGTCCATTGTAAATTCAAAGGAAATCTTGAATTAATGTTGACTGGATCATTCATTTTTAATGACGATCTTTGAGGAAGTTTCCCTTTGACTAATCAACCCTGAAGAATGTCACCCAATATTTTTAAACATTGGGAAGACTCTTCAAGAAGTACCATGCCAGATGAGTGCCAAACTTAAAATGAAATTCAAAACCTATTCAATTCAAAATCAAATTCAACATAAATTAAAATCAAATCAAATTTCAAATTTAAATTTCAAAATTTTAAAATTAATTCAAATCAAATTTAAAACACATCACATATTCAAAACCCTTCAAATTCAAATTTGTCAAACCAAAATTCAAATTTAAACAGCTTCAAATTCAAAAATCTTCAATAATCTCAAATTAAAAAATCATCCTAATCTCAAATTGCACAATTCAAATCCGATCCTCTGTATATAGCAAGTTTTATCAATACACGATCATCCATACTTGATCCTCTATGTGAAGTAAGTTTCCTTCACATATGATCATTTCAGACCTAATCCTCTGTATAGAGCAAGTTTCCTCTATATACGATCACCCTAACCCGATCCTCTATGTAGAGCAACTTTCCTCTACTCACGATCATCCAGACTTGATTCTTTGTATAGAGCAAGTTTCCTCTATATATGATCATTCAGGCTCGATCCTCTGTATAGAGCAAGTTTCATCTATATACGATCATCTAGACTCGATCCTCTGTATAGAGCAAGTTTTCTCTATACATGATCATCCAGACTTAATCCTCTATGTAGAGCAAGTTTCCTCGACACATGATCATTCCAGATCCGATCCTCTATGTGAAGCAAGTTTCCTTCACATACGATCACTCCATACCTGATTTTGTGTAAAGTAATGCTTCCTTCTCACAGGATCTTCCACTTTTCTTTTCCTTAAGGACAGATGTGAGTCATCATGCTTTCTTTCCTTTGGATTAGATCTGCTAGTGATGGAGAACGCCCTCTGTGGCACCAACCTAGATTCAAAATCTAGATCTGACTTTCTATGGGAAGCAATGCTTCCTTCCCTCAGGGTCCTCCAGGTTTTTTTTTCAGATTTAATCTTTTAAGGTTAGGATTTCCTTTTCCCTTAGAATCAAATCTAGATTCGATCCTTTGTAGTTAGGAATTCTTTCCTTCTATATGATCATCCAGACTTCTTCTTCCTAAGGTTAGAACTTCCCTTCCTTTAGGATTAGATCTACTAGTGGTAGAGTACGCTGCCCCCGGCACTACCCTAGTATCATTTCAAATTTAATCTTTTGAGATTAGACTTTCCCTTTCCTTAGAATCAAATCTAAATTCAATCATCTATAATTAGGAGTTCTTCCTTTCTACATGATACCCCAGAATTTCTTCTTCTTTAGGGATAGACTCTTTCTTTCCCTTAGGACCAGACCCATTAGTGGTAGAGTACGCTTCCCCTAGCACTACCCTAATTTCAATTCAAACTTGATTCCCCAGGGATAGACTTTTCATTCCCTTAGGATCAAAACTTAAAACTTGATCATTTTATTCGGTCAACGCCAATATGTGTAATAGAACTTCATTCTATTACACATATTGGGGGTCCATTTGTTGACCTCATTTTTGTATGAGGCTAATAGGAACAATCCAAATCTTATAATCATTTTTAGTCACTAGGATCAATCTTGACCCTATGATCAATCTAATCTTAAGATCAATCCAGACTTTAATATCAATCCAGATTCAAATCAATCTTAATCCCATATTAATTTTAAACTCAACTCAATCAAACTCCAAGTTAATCTAAACTCTAGGATCCTCCCAGACTCCAGATCCTAGGATCTACTCTAGACCTTAGGATTCTGCCAGACTCCATATCATATAATCTTCTTTGGCCCTAAGACCTATTCTAGACATTAGGATCTTTCTAGAGGTTAAACCCTAGGACTCTCCCATATCCTAGGATCCTTTATAGACTTTAGATATTAAATCTACCTAGATCCTAAGGTTATTCTAGATCTCAGACTCTAAGATCCCTAGACCTTAAGACTTCTAAATTCTAGGATTCTTCTAGACTTCAATACCTAGGATCTACTCTATACCCTAGGATTCCTTCAAGCTCATCTAGACCCTAGGATCTACTCTAGACCCTAGGATCAAATCTAGATTCTATTATTTTTCTAGACTCTAGCCCTAGGATCTAGTCTAGACCCTAGGATCAATCTATATCCCAGATTTATTCAAACTCAATACAATTTTAAATCCCAGAGTCAACCTAGACCTTAAGATCAAACCACACCCTAGGATCTACCCTAGATCAATCCAAACCCTAGGATATGCCCTGACCCTAGATCTATCTAGACCTTAGGATTAACTTATATCTTACATCAATTCAAACCTCAAATTAACCCTGATTTCAAGCTAATCCAAACTTCAAATATGTCCTGATTTCAAATCTATCTTGATCCCAACTCTAGTTCACACCTTGATCCTACATTTGACCTAGCTTTAACCTTATCCAATCACTTATGATCATCCAAATGATCACAAATGATTTGGATAATTCAAATTCAAATCAACTCAAGGTTTAAATCCCAATCAAATCCCAATCCAACTCTCAATCAAATTTTAATCCAATCTCTAATCAACCTTCAATCATTTTTCAATCAAATTTCAATCACACTCCAATCCAGTCCATATTCTACACTTCAATCAAATTTAATCAAGGATCATTAAGTTAGTTTAAATCAATTCTAGCGAATTTTAACCTTGATGTCTTCGATCAATTTAGTTCAATATGTCCCAATTTGACTCAAGTGCAAATCAATTTTATTAGCTTTAATCGACTCGATTTAATTCCTTTAAAGTCAAATTAACTTTGATGAATACAAATTTGCTATTCCAATTTAAATTGAAATGTCATATAACCAATTTAGCTCTTTAAATTTGTTCAATTTTAGCATTTTAATATCAACCCTTTGATTAAGTTTTAAAGGGCATGATGGCCTTTTGATTTTTTTTTTTTTTTTTTTGATATAGCTAGGGCTGGCTTAAACGAGAGGGGCGGCTCTCATTCCACGACTACAAGCAGCCGCCCATGAGATAGAGCTCCCCATCTAAGCCTCACGCCTCTAGCCGTAAGGGGAGACTCATTTTTTTTCTCACAGGAAATATCTCTCCATTCCTGGACAGCAGCTAGGGGTTGGCCATCAGCTTGGGGGATTCCACGACCCCGTCCCCACGACTCCATTCTTTCATAAGCAGCCATCATCTCCAACTTATTTTCACGGAAGACTCCTCCTTGAAGCTGTTAAGGCCAGCCAACAGGAGTGTTGCTTGTATTTTTTTTATCCCATTCCCACAGGCAGCCATCCCCTTCATGTTTTGAAGATTCTAGTGCCGGCCAAGGCAGAATGCCTTCCTCTTCTTCGCCATTCATCCAGGTCGGAGGAAGGAGGGGATCTACTCAAGGATTCTACCACCACTAGCCTCATACGGTAGGATACTTCAGCTAGCAAGAAGGTAGGGATGGCTACAGTATTTCAACTCCAAATGGTAAAGCTTCGTTTGATTTCTTTGGATTATTGATTAATATGTATAGATTCATCTATTCTTGAAGGCAGATTCCTATGAGAAAGGCTTGCTTGACTTCTTTGGAAGGTTGATTATTATGGATAGGTTTATCTATTCTTGAAAACAAATTTATATGAGATAGGCTTGCTTGATCAATCTTGAAAGCTAATAAACATGTATAGATTTTTTTTTACCATGAGAATATTCTTGGTTTAAACAACTTTTTTTCACTGATTTTGTAAGGGGTTTGAGTTTATCTTCCCTTCTTCGAGTTTTAAGTGAGCATATGACACTTTTATTACTTCAAGGAGTTGGAAGTGAAGCAATGAATGCATGCATACATTTTATATCTCAATGGTATATGGACATACACACATTTAGTAGGCAAAGAATTTGGTGATTTATCTCTTGGTGGTAATTGCAAAATTAAACTATTTTTTTTATTTTATTCATTGAAACTGATTGGCATTCTTGTTTCTATATGAACCAGTTGCTTGTTATATGAGTAAGTATATGTCTTACCACTTAAAGTTGTCTTACTAACACCTACATGGAGAGATTTCTGTTGCCAATATGATTTGTAGTGCTAGCTTGTAACATAGCTGATTCGAACTGCATGGTGGAAGTGAATATCGGGGTATGCATGGGAGAAGGAGGGTTATTGCTAGTTATCTTCTTATTCCTAAAATCTACATACAAGCATGTTCTCTTCATTCTTTTGAAGTCAAAAGTTGCTATAATTTATGCTCCTGTCTTGAATGTTGCTAGATAGTTAATGGTGGAGGCTTAGATAACCATCTATATGATGGTTCTATTGGTCCCTTCGTTCAGTTATTTCATAGACCATTAATCAAATATTTTATTTCTTGGTTATTTGCCATGGATGCTAATGAGCCATATTTGTAATGAATTGCTTTTAGTACTCATTTCCTCATGATTAATTCACTTAGCAAAGTATTCAGAATTTTCTTATATCTGAGTTTTATTTTACTGGATACATGTACATTGAAGCATTGTGTGAAGCAGTAACCTTTGAAGTTACATGACGAAAATATCTGTTATAAGATGAATTTTCTTACTGTTGAGATTAGTGATTCTTTCTCTTAAAGCATATCCCTTATGGAAATGGTCAAATCAAGTTTCTTGGGGGAATATTTCTAACTGGAATTATTTTAGAAATATTTGAATAGCATTATCTTCCTATGGAACTTCTTGAATCTATGAAATGAAGGCTCATAAGATACACATATTATGCTTGAAAGAAGGAATGCATTTGCCCATTCTATATTTTTGATCTAATACTCTGTCAATGGTTGTTATCTGTTGATGATGAATTTAAGCTTGAGCAAGTTGTAGCCATGTTCGGGTCAGTTCATCTCCTATCAAACTAGGGCAAGTAAGGTGGGAAAATCTAAATTAAGGCTTGCTAGTCATTTTATATATATATATATATATATATATATCAATTAGTATATTCTTTGATGGCCTCAAAGTTTGATGATCACATCTGATGCTTTATACTATAGTTGTTAGCATCATACCATTTCGTGTATAACCTATAATGTGCATTGATATAGACTTTAAAAGAATATGTATTGGATTCAACAAAGGATTGGTGGCTTGTTTTATTTTGCTGGAACTTAATGCTCGTTGTGATTGACACATAAACTATATTTTGTTAAGTCTATGCTATTGATCCCAATGTAATATGATTGATTTTTTGTTTGAATATAAGTATGACCGATGATTATTTGAATGAGCTTCTCAATCATGTACATGCCTAATGTATACTTTTAGAATGGAAGGTTTAAACATAGTTTGACACTTCACTTTGGTACATAAATTAAATATTAATTAGTTATAATGTTATTCTCTCTTCCTACTCTTAGCCTTCTTTTTATTTCTACAATGAAAAGGAAGTTCATGATTGTCTCTTTGAGAGCATGTACAAGCATTAGTCCCTCGTGGTGTGATCATTTAATAAGTGAAAGTATCTCTTACATGAAATTGATGCAGTTCTTGATGAATGGTTCAAGCTTATTTTATATGAACTCATTAATGAAGGATTATGAAAAATATGGCTGCTTTTTTTTTACTTCTTCTCTTTAACCTGAGGCATTGATTCCACTTCCCATTTCTAAAAAAAAAAGAGAAATGAAGGAAAGGAATGGGAATTCTCTTGAGATAAGGTTCAACAATTGATTCGAATTTTGAGAAGCACATTAGCTAACAGTCCTCATTATTGGGGTTTGTTCTATGATCTTTGTTGAAAAGAGAAATAATAACTTTTCTTATTTAGAAGAAATTGACAATAAGCAAATGGTATTTTGGTCCTTTTTCTTTGGAAGGGATTTTCTGCAGGATCTTTAGCTTATCTGAAAAGCACCATTGAGATTACACTTGCTCTCACTAGTGATTTGATATTCAAGATGGTCTATTGCATTCATGAATAAAGGGATGGTCTCTCGAGTTCTTTGGAAAGTTTTGTAAGCTTCAGTTTCTTGTAATGACCATACACGTTGACTTGCCTTTCTAAGATTCCATATATGCTGAAACTATTCTTAGGAAGTGTGATATTTGTTGAAACTTTTCTTTACACATAAACATATATGTTGAAACTGAATCTTTTAAAGTAATATACATTTTGAAATTGCTTTAATGATTTGATTTGAGTTATACTTTTCACATATTCATTTACATGTTAATTCATACCAGCTTCTATATTCATATACATGATATTCTGACACCTCCTTCTCTCTTTGCCTTTCTACAAGGTACCGATGGAGCTGACCGGAAGATAGAGCTAAGGAGCTTCAGTCGCCCCATTTCTTCCAAACGGAGTGCTACGGCCGGAATCACTGTTGACTAGCTCTGGTGATCAGGGAAGTTTTCTTAAAACTTAGAAGACCATAGGGCTCCTAGATTTCCCTGTTGAGTTGTTCCCCCAGCCTTAAGTTCTTGCAGTAACTCCTGCATTTAGTTAATATGTGCCATTGATGTAGCTCATTTACGTTCATGTGTCTGTATAAGGGTTAGAGACATTGATTGCAAACCCATTATAACACTAGTATCATTTAAGGACAATAATTAAGGATGAGTCTTAGAGAACTTAGACAAACTCTAGGATTCACACATATACCCCTTATGGATGAAACATCAAATATAGAGAACTTAGTGACACCGTACCTTAGGATTAGTGTACACTATCAAACTTGATCTTAATCAAACTTAAATCAATCGATTAATCATTAAACCACTTAATTTATTTAATTAAAGTTAAACCCTTAATTAAGCCTCAAAACTTTTATAAATTCTAATGAATCAAAATTAAATCTAAAAAAATACACATAACACCTCAAACTGATCAGAATTCAATGCTCAACACATGAAAAATAAAATCAACCTGATTTAACTCCAAATTTAAGAATAATTTAATAATAATTAAAATTTAATATTTAATTAATTTAATTAATTAAAAATGATTAAAAACTTCAAAAAATTCTCAAACACTTGATAATCCCTCCTTAGATCATTCCTGATCTTTGGAGGTGATTTTAAGAAGTTTGGAGTTTATTTGGATTCAAATCCTCTTTTAATCAAATAATTAAATAATTTAATTGATCCATCAAACTCTGAAAATTCATAACTACTTCAAGAAAATTCCAAACCAGTCAAACTCAATAGCATTCAACTCAAATGAAAATATAATATTTGTCAAAAATATCAAACCTTCAAAAATCAGTCAAAGTCAAAAAGTCAACAATCTGGTTAACCATAAATCATAATTAAGTCAAAACTTGAAACCTTCATAACTAAATGCAGAAAAATTCAAATTCAACATACTTACAGTTTAACTGATCATCTCAAGGTCTAATATTTTAATAAAATATTAATTCTCCAAAAATCATTTTTAATTTAAAATTCAAATTTTAATCCATTTAATTAAATACGTTAAATAATTCAAATAATTTTAAAAAATTAAATACTTGATTTAAAAATCTAAAAAATTTCAATCTAACTTTAAAACCAGCAATTAATCAACCTTAATTAAGATTCATTAAATTTCAAACCTTAAATTAAATCTAATTTATTTATTCATATCGGGTACCACTAAGTAACCCAGGCCTACGAGGCTATTAAATTAGCCCCAAGGAAGGTGAAATAAACTTCACAACCTCGATAAACAACAAAGGTGGTATCCAATAAATAATTAAGAATCAATATTAAAATTAATTTCAAATCATTAAGACTTAAACTTTAAATAAAATCTTCCCTTAAGCCTTTCAACCAACCAGAGCATTAAACAACTTTAACTAATTACCTGATATAGGACATATCTAAACCACACAGCCTGCTACACACACCTAGATTGACTTGCTAGGATACGAACTTTAGCTTTAGGTTAGGTCGGTGTTTCTTTTTATTTTTGAGATATGTCGATATGCACACAAAATGAGAGTGACATCCTAGGTTAAATAACATAGACATAGGTTCACTACCCACAGACTTTTGCACCTTCTACTTGTCAGCCTAGGATTAGGTCCCCATCCCTCTGCCTACGAGGTCCCCTTGAATGAGGTAACCTATGGTTGCTAACAAGGATCCTCTGGTCGGCACTCGACTAAGTAGGCTAAGGATACTGACCAACTCAGGACGATGAAAAATCATGAGATCTTGATCGGGGATGTCATACCCACTTGGTAGGTTAGTCTCCACCCTCACCTCTTTTGGGCATTCTCTCGATTTGGTGATCGGGAATATAAGCTCCAACTTTCTAATAAAATTAATTATCCAAACTAAATATCTCTTTCAATCAAATTCGAGCCCAACACTTAAGATAGACTAGGGTTTTTCTGAAGTAATTTAAAATCTTAAAATACCTCCTATCCTTCTTCCTTTTACTCCAGAAATAAGTGTTCAACCTTGAATCAATCCCATTTGAAATTCCAGTCTCTACCTCCTTTGACATCAAACGTTGAAATCATAAATAGAATTCGTATTGCTATTTTAATCGAGAGTATTCGTAGGAAAATTTTTGGTTTCCTACAATGTAATTAACTACTAGGGCTTGCGCTCGTAGGGGATTTAGTTAAAACCTTAATTAATTATCTTTAGAAAATTCAAACAAAAATGGCGATCGTTATTATCATATTTAAACTATCGATAGTGATTGATATCTTCTTTCTTCGGATAGATATGTCAATTACAATTGTAGTTTTGATTATGAAATTATTGATCCATCTATTCAGATTAGCGTAGTCGAACATTGGATTAAACATCATTTTGATCCTTCGAAATCATATATTGTTTCTCCTTGAGTTTGACTACGATAATCAGAATAAATTCAAAGTTTTGAAATTTGAACCCATTAGGGAATGATATGTTCACCTCTCGAGGTGATTTATCATTCATGATGAGCGTTCAATTTCAAAATTAAAATTCTAGAAATTAAGCATTTTCCAAAGAAAATTAAACCTTTTCAAAAACCACATATTTTTTTTGTCAAAACATCACCGTCAACTAATGCTAACCTGTAAATATGAGAAAATGACCCAACTTCAAGGAAATTGAGTGTACTAAAGTCCTCCATATTTATATCGATGGTAGGTAACTCTGTAGCCTCGACGTAAATAACCATCATGCACCACGTAGCTTCGGTTAGTATGAACTCAAAAATATTATCATCGGTGACATACGTGGCCGTATATCCACCATTATTTTGTAACTGACATATAAGAGTAATAGTATCGGTGGCATAATTGAGATGTAAGACTCAAATAGTTCTACGTTTAAGTGCATTGAGTGTTAAAACCTCATTAACATTGATTGGATGATTCCTCCACCAACATATGTAGATATTGAGTTGGATGAAATTTGCTGGTCTCCTCTATAGAAAAGAAGGAAATGCTACATTTCTACCGAAGTGTATAGTTTAGAGGTTATGTCAACATATATAAGACAATTATATTTAAAGTAACTTAAATAATATATGAATGCATAAATTATATATATATATATAATAATAATAATAATAATAATATAATAATAATAATAATAATAATAATAATAATAATAATAATAATAATAATAATAATAATAATAATAATAATAATAATAAGGTGTGCTACACATCTAAATTTAATTATTAAAATATAAATATACTTTAAATTACATTATTTGTTGATATTGAAATGTTCCAATTTCAAATTTATAATTAAGGTAAATGAATGAAAATATAATTCTATAAATATAAATATATACATTAATATAATGTTTTTACATTTTATAAAAATTCTCTGAATGTAAATTATATATTTCAGATAATATATTAAATATGTATACCAAATTTAATTTTCCAACTTCAAATTATTTCTTATAACAAATTTTAACTTAGATTGATCTAATTCATAGTATTCTTTTTAATTTTCTTAAAATTTTTCTTTCAAGGAAATTACCAACTATATAATAGCATAAATAATTTTGACTTAAACATAATTATAAAACTGCATAAATTATTTCTTATAATTAAACCCTGAAGAAGTACTTCCATTTGATACAAATCTATGTTAATATTTATGCTAACTATCATTTCTTCTCTTTCAAACTTTATATAATATATCAGAATTTTATTCATAAATTTTAATATATTTTAAAATTAATTATTAAAATTGTTTACCTAAAAAATTTCATTGTCATTTAGAGTAAAATTACTAAAACTAAATGAATAAAGAACAAAGTGCACAAACTTATTTTAAATAAGGCTTGACAAAATGACGATTAAATTTGTGCTGCTCGGAAACTAAAATGATTCACAAAAATTTCCTTATAAATCCAACCAAAGAATGTTCTCCACATATAATTACTTTGATCATATTTATTAATAATATTTTTAAATTCTGAATTAATTATTCACCAAAATATTACTTGAACAAACACTTCAAAAATTTAGGATTATGAGAGTAAATGTCAAAAGGTATATCAGAAATTGTGTTCTATAAAACGCTCATCTAAACTTACTGGCTCACTCCAACATATTTGCCAACTTTAAAAATTACATTAATTCATAAAATATTTTCTTCACATTTAAAAAAAATAAATTCAAACTAAATGAATGAAAAAGTTTACTAATCCAAAACCAAAATCAGGCACATATATTCCCTTACATTTCCTAACAAATTCAAGACATTTTGTCACTGAAAAAAAAGAACAAATTACAATTGGTAAGAACAACAAACAATTCATTAAAAATATAGAATCCATTCACAACTTTAAATAACATGCAACAATTCATTAACTAAATTAAGATAAATTAGCTGTTCTAAAATTTAGGTAATTAATATTTGCAAACTTATAATTTCACTAACCATAATGGGAACTTAAAACCTTGCTACTTAATCCAAGTATTTTTGCCTTGTTATTTATTTCTCAATTGCGCCCTGCGGGACAGGTTCTGTGCGGATTTTACCAAAACATTTGGTGGATTCCTCTTTGCACGCACTGCGCCATTCTCTTTAGCTTTTTGCTCTCCCCAAAACCTTTGGTGAATTGGCTCATATTCAAATTTCTCCCAGTTTACACTCCTACTAATGTAGACTCTTATTCTTTAATGAAAATATTGATATTTTTAATATCTCTCATTCTTCATTTAATGCATACAATGATGATGTGTGTAGTTAAAACCTAATATGATGTACAAACTCAACGGAGGAATATAAGAATAATTAGATATATTAAAATGGAATATTGGCATGCCTAGACATGGGATGTTTGAATATTATAGGTTTTTTGGAGATATGAAAACTATAGGAAGGCTAATAATCTTTCTTCACCCCTATAAGCTCAATAGAGATCTAGGAATACACATGCTCTGATCTATATTTATAATTAAGAGTCTCATTATGAATGATACATAATTTATATGCATCAGTCTAAAATATTTTTATTAAAATTATATAAATCATTTTTACTTATTTTCATTTAGTGGTAGGAACTCAAAACTTCATTTTTATTTTAGTAAGATAAATTCAACAATTTGAGTAACAATAATAGTTTTATTATAGTTTAGCAGAACACTTTCTTAAAGGTTTAACACTTTGCTTTATTACTTTATTACTTGATTCAGCACATATTCTTGTGTAAATTAGTGGACTGTTATAAATTTTATATCAAATAAAATTTAAGTATATTTAAAATTCAGCAAGTTTCATATTAGCTCACCATTAACTTCTCACCTTTAACTTTACCTTAACGTCCATAAACTTTTTAGTACCATTTCAAGGAAGTAATGTCCTTATTATAATTTACTACATTGTTGAAATAAGTGTATATTTTGATCTACTTGTATCTTGGATCTTTATTCTATTTGCTAAAAATTTTAAAAATTTCAAAAAAATGTTCTATTTAATTATTTAATTTCTGATTTTTAGTTTTTTATCTTTGTTATATGCTTGGTAGATCTAGTATTATTTGATTCAAAAATAGAAAGAATCTTTATAAATATTTAAAACTCCAAAAAGTTTTTAACAGTGTCTGACCCAGTTCAAGATAAAGACCATGCTAGACCACTTATGGAGTATGCTAAACCTATAATAGAAGGAATCCATCAGAGTATCAATAGACTTTCTAGGCTAATAATTTTGAATTAAAACTGTCAATTATCCAAATGGTTCAAAATTTCTAATTTGGTGGAACTCTTGTTAAAGATCCTAATTTATATTTTGCTAGTTTCTTAAGAATTTGTGTAACTTTTAAGCATAATGATCTCAGTAATGATGCCATTAGACTTAAACTTTCCCATTTTCTCTGAGGGATATGACTAAAATATAGTTAATTTCTTTTCCACATGCATTATAATCACTTGGAATGAGTTGGCACATAAATTCCTAACAAAGTATTTCCCACCTTCAAAAATGGTTAAACTTAGAAATAATATCACTTTTTTTTCCTAGTTTGATGGAGTATCAATTTATAAAGTTAGGAGAAATTTAAAGAGATGCTTAGGAAATGCCCTTACCATTCTTTACCTAATTGATTGATTATTCAAACCTTTTATAATGGATTAGTAAGATCTCCTAGGTCAATCATATATGTTGTAGCTGTAGAATCGTTTAAATCTAAGCCAATTGCGAATGCTTATGAATTAATAGAGAAAATGGCTACTAATAATTTTTAGTGCCCTATTGATATGGTGAATCCTAAGAGTTTAGCTAGAGTTTAGAAATTAGACACTTTGTCAATTTTTATTGCTAAGGTAGCTACTATTTCAAAGAAATTGGATACTATTGGAGTTAACTTAGAATCGGGATCATCTATACAATTGGAAGAAATAAATTTGAATTATGTTGAGGATACTAGTGCTTTAGGGATTAAAAATGAGAATTATTTGAAGAGAAAATAATCCTTATTCTAATAACTACAATCCAGGTTGGAGGAACCACCCTAATTTTGGATGGTCCAATAATGTTGGTGGGAATAATCAGTGAAATTTAGGATAACCTAATCAAGAAGGCAACTGGAATAATCCTTAGCAACCTGTTGTAAATCCTAGACCTTTTTAACCTCCAGAATTTAATAAAAATAATTAGTATGGGAATAGAAAGTCACCTTTGGAAGAGGTAGTGATTCAATTGGAAACTTAATTACAAAGTTAACCTAGTTTAATTAAAAACTTAGAAACTCAATTAAGACATCTTACAATCTCTTTTAATAGTAAATCTCTTGGGTCTCTCCCAAGTAATGCTGAAGTTAACCCTAAAGATAAAGGAAAAGAACCTAGTGAAAATCACTTGAGGTGTGGTAGTGATGTACCCCAGCCATATTGATAAATCTAAAAAGTTTGGCGGAAGACTATAAACTTAATATTTTTTGGGAGGCAACCCCTTCTTGTGTTTACTTGTACTTTATAATTTATTATAATTTTCATATTTTATGTGTTATTTTATATTATTTGTATGTTCTATATTTAATTTTGGTCAAAGTTATGATAAAAGTCCTAAGAAAATTTGATGAGCTGAAAATTATACTAGCGCGTAGTGCTAGGGCTTGAAGCTGTAGCATTCAAATGATATGCACTGCGGCACTAAAAATTAGGACAAGCAAGAGTTTAAATTAGAGGAAATTTGATAATTATAAATTATGCATTATTTTAGCTATGTTAAATTCAATAAAAATATATTATTTTAGTTATATTTTTATAGGAATTGTATAAAAAAAGTGCAAAACATACAAGTGTTGGACAATGCTGCAACACCGACTAGAATAATGCTATAGCAACATATCGATCAATATTAAATAATCAATTTCAATAAATGCCATTGACTTTCCCTATTTTCAAGCATTACAGTGTCATAAATTATAGCTTCATAGTGCATCATAGTGCTGTACACCCAAAAATAGCACCACAGTATTGGGTGTCTCGAGAAAATTCATGCAGGAGTGCCAGCCTTTCAAACATTATATCACCGAAATGTCACTCTAAGCACTACAATTTTTATGGTTTCATGGTGCCATAGATGAGCAATTATAACTTCTAAGAGCCAGGCCAAATTAATGAAAAGATACATCAATTCATGTAGTAACTATGCCACATCATCGAGCACTGCACTAGAGCCAACATTACAGTATCGAGGGGCTAGTTCATTTTACACAGCCACAACACCACCTTATTCAATGTTGTGATGCTTAAGTCTGATCTTGTACTTACTAAAAATAGATGTTAGTTCTATTATTTATAGAGTTTAACCACATTATTGAAAATTTAGTACTTTTCAGTTTGTTTCTTTAGTGTGGCCTTAGAGTAAAGACTAAGAGAGGCTAGGAAAGTGTAAGACACAATCTCTCAGAAACTTTATGTGTGGTGGAAGGAGTGTAGAGAAGATCTTTGATATTTTTTGGTGATAACATTCTACTACTTCTCTTGTACTTTGTTCTTTTATGAATAAAATAAATATGAGTTTGCTTATTATTTCTTCCATATCTGGCAAGATCTCTTATTTTGGGCTGATGATGTAACTAGTATATTAAGTACTAATATAGACTCTTATTTTGTAATGAAAATATTAATATTTTTAATATCTTTCATTCTTCATGTATAGCTTTGACAGAGGAATGCAAGAATAATTAAAAATATTAAAATAAAATATTAGCATGCCTAAAAATAGGATATTTGAATATATTAGATTCTTTGGTGATAGTAAAATTGTAAGAAGATAAATAATCTTTCATTTTCACCCCTATAAGCTCGATAGAGATTTAGAGATGCACATGCTCTGATCCTTATCTACAATTAAGAGTCTCATTAGAAAAGATATGTAATTTCCATGTATCAGTCTAAAACATTTTTTTTTAATTTTATCAACCATTTTTACTTATTTTCATTTAGTGGTAGGAACTCAAAATTTTCATTTTTCATTTCAATAAGATAAATTCATGCAATTAGAGTGATAGTAGTAGTTTTTATTGTAGTTTAGTAAAACACTTTCTCACAAGTTTGACACTCTACTCTATTACTTTGATACTTGATTGAGCATATATACTTATGTAAATCAGTTGTTTATTATAAAATTTATATTAAAAAATAAACCTGAGCATTTTTTAAATTCAGTGAGTGTCATATTAGCGCACCATTAACTTCTTACCTTTAACTTTCCTATTCCCCATCAATTATTGCACATGAAGGGTTGGCTAAACAAGATGGATGTGCTCCCAAAATAAAATTTTCAGTAAGTGTATTCATCTAACTACATTTTCCCTCTTTAGCTGCGTTGCCTCTGCCAATTCTCTACAAATATGCATAAGGATTGGTTCTTCAAGTGAGACTATGTTGAATAAACAAACATCCTCTAGTAGCAGAAAGTAATGTAAGTGGATCTTTGAGCCTAAAGTATTTAATAAGAGGTAGTAGCCCAGCAAAAGAAGCATGTAAAATCGTATGTGCCTTTAGAAGTCAATCTCTATCAGATCAAGGTAGGGATCTCTCCATAATATCCAATGGAGCCATCTAAGTGGCATACAAGTCTTTGCATGCACATTCCCCTTAAAATTTTATACTAATGTGATGTTCAAATGGATCATGATATATAACATCATCCTTGGGGTGCCTACCTAGTAAGTCATCATAGTAGTTAGGCCAACTATTCTAACATTTTCTTGAGCCCAGAACTATATGACCAACTAATGATGGACTATCAATCTACACACCCAAAATCATCATAACATATTAAAGTGTTATTGTCATCTCACCATCAATAAAGTGGAATGTACTCGTCTATGGTAACCACCACTCTATTAGAGCCATGAGAAACTGATGATCTATCCAAATGTAATAAGATGATTTATTCAAATCTGACCCACCATTCTTAATAGAGACATAAATATTGGATAATTCATAGAAGATTAATGTATAATAAGTCGGTATGATGCTACTTCTATGATAGTGTCCTACATAAGAATAAATATAGGTGAAAACCCAATATTATATTAACATCATTGCATTATTGAAAGAGCTCAAGCATAATGAATTCAACAAAAAAGTACCTCCTTTGATGTGTTGTGCTATGGCTGCCACGAAGAGATATAATGTTAGGATAGACGTCCATTGATGGTGGGGCATGGTTGGGTTCCTCAGGTGGAGGTTGGTGCCTAATGTAGTGCTTGCATGGCCTAGGAGGGTCATTGGCCATTGTATCTATAAAACTATTATTAATATTAAAGGGGTATGATAACATATGATATTAACATAAAAAATAAAAAGCAAAGAGATTTACCAGGTTGGACATGTTGCTTGATTATGCCCCGCTCTATGTGTAATGCTCTAGAATATAATTTGGAAGAATTCTTTCTTTTATCTTTTATTATAAAATAGCAGAGCTATCTAATATCATCTATTAATATTAAATAGTAGAAATAAATTCTATAATTTAAAATATCAATGTATAAATGTATTTATTACTTCAAAAATTATATAAATTACTCAGGAATTATATAATCATATTATGTCTATCCAAATCCTTAGCATAAAAGAGTTAACTAAAGTAAAAGAAATAAAACTTGAGGAATCCTAATCAACCTCACATTTCTGAATCTCTTTACTGACCTAAGTTAAATCACATATAATGAGTTAAATAGCCTAGTAGGTCAAACTAAAAGCATAGAAAATAAGCAATATATATGTTATCAATCAATGTTGAAATCCAGGATCCCTAGTTTATGATTTTGATGATGATTAATGTTATTGATTAACTTATTACTTTTTTTAAAATATTTTCAATATTTCTTCTATCTGTGAGCACAACATTATAGCTAAGACATACACTGCTCAAGGCTACTGAAAGCTCAAGAATGGGTAGAATAAGAATGTCAAGTAAATAAAGTCTATAATTTTATTTTTCTTTATTTTCTATTTCTTAAGTTTGGCCACATAAGAGTGTATGCAATTGAGTGACAGTGCACACACATAAGGGAAGTGAGATAAATTTTGAAGGTTAAAATTTTTGTACTAATCATACTGTACAACTTACAATCATACTTACAATCAGTATAGAAAAAATAGGCTTAGCGGCTAATTGAATAATATGATATGGATCGTACTATATAATTCATTACAATTTGAAAATCCTAGTCACTAAATAAATTAAGATATTTAAAAGTTGACTTTTGAACTAATCATACTGTACAATCTGATTTGTAATATATGACAATTTAAAATCTTACTTAAATTAATCTCTATAATTAGTCAATCAAATCATGATTTAATTAATAATAGCCAAACATATTGTATGATATTAATCATACCAAATGATTGATAGAGATAAAATTTGGTCATCCTAAAGATTGTACCAAACAAAATCATGATTTTTGAACTATTCATACAGTATGATATTCATATCATACAGGATGACCTATTTAAAATAAACTAACATTACTATATGATGAGAGTAGTATGGGATGATTGATATAGATGATTTCCATTCATCCCAGGAATCATCCTATACAAATCGAGGAAATGAAACAGATCATACCGGATGATCTCTGGATCGTACTGTATGATGTGTTTGAATTAATTTAATAGTTCATTTGAATGACTATTTACATCATACTGGATGAGACTAGTTTTGAACTGATCATACTTTACAAACTCAAATCATTCTGCATTGAATAATGATGGCTAACTTGATTTTTTAGGGTTTCTTGAAGCCCAATACTTAAGCAAGTTTTGGAGACTCACTTGGTAATTATGAGAGGTTTGTGTGACTACTGAAGGAACTCTGAGAGAGGAGCTTTTGAGAAATCCAAGGTTTTAGAGGAAGGAGAAGGTGAGGTTGAGCGTGAGGGAGAAAGAGTGTGAGGGATCACACGGTTGCTTTAGGATAGCTACACCCTTGCTCCTCCTATGGCCTTGGTGTGTCTTTGAAAGCTCTCTAGGGAGAGAGGCTTCTAGGTCAAGTCCTCAAGGTACTCTTCCTTCTCTAGGAGGGAGAAAAAGAAGCTGAGTTTCTCTACCTTCTCCAGGAGGGAGAAAAATGAGTCAAAGTTCGCTGTCATCACTAGGAGGGTGACATAGCATCTGGCACTCCATTGTATCAGGGTTGGTGAAAGTGAGTCTGTAAGGGCTTCTCCATCTTGCTGTGGGAGAAAAGGAGAGTTACTTTGTATTAATGTAATTCTCAGAGCGAAGGACTCCGAGGAGTGAACGTAGGTCAAGGTTGACCGAACCACTATAAAAATCTCTGGTGTGTTTTATCCTTATTGCACTTTTATTTTTTTGTATTTTATTTCTATTATAACTGCTTGATAAAATTGGTGATTATCGCTTCATTTTATAAATTAAAATATCATCATAGCTAAATCAATATTTTTGATAAACTTGTTTGCTTCTGCAATCAATTAAAATTTGGTATTTTCAATTTTTGAAAACTTTTTCTAAAATAATATCATCATTATTTTAGAGTTAAGAAACATTTTTAAAATTGCCAATTCACACCCTCTTGGTGAGCCTCGGTCTAGTTCCTTAAGAGTTAACAACCTTCATGAAATTTTAATCAATTCATAACAGTAATAATCATATGATAAAAAATGAGTGCATAAATAATTAAAATAATGTACATTAGCACCAAAATCTGTAAATGATAAAATAGTATGATATGAAAGCCAATAAATCAGTACAATGGGGAAATCAATAATCCCCCATGAGTTTTAAATCAAGCAATCATCATCTCAGTACTATCAATCAGTAAAGCAATATATAAAGCGATAAAAACCAAAACATCAATAAAGAATTATTAAACTCTGATAAATACAGTAAAACCCTACAATTAGTATTAAATAGTATCACATGTTATTCAATTATTCTGCATTAGTATCAAATCAGTATTTTAATCACATGCTGCTTAATATCATGTGCTTAGTATATCACACACTATGCATTAGTATAATGAATCAATAACAGTAATAGTAACAGTGAATTAGTAGAAGTATTAAATAGTATCAATATATGTATCCGCAATAATATCATTATAATGTCGTCAAAAAAATTGGTGGCAGTAATAGTAATGCAATATAGTAACATTAAATATGTACAATAACAGTGAATTAATTCATTATCAATAAAACTATACGATAACAATGAATCTATAACATCCATTTCAGAGCTCACACTTAAATAAGTAAGAAATTTTGACTATTATGGTGTTTTTTAGTAGTTGGTAATCAATAATCAGTAATCATTGGCTCAATAAATAGAGTCATCACTTTTTACCCATTCGTATAATAATAACTCATTATAACTCCCAATCTTTGTATCATTGCATCATGAGAATCAGTAGTGGATAACACCTAACCATAGTATTTAAAGGAAAGCCTGTCAGCCCACCATCCTATACAGGTCAATCAATCTTCAACTAATGAGTCAACTAATCTTTACTTGTCTTTTACACATATTATCATAAAAGTAATGGTGACCAACTATTACCCAATCATATATACATTTTTATTCTCTATGCTTGTACTAATAATATGCTTAAATAAAATATTCAATTTTTATACAATGTAAATCATACAAAATTTAATAACTTTTTTTTTCCAGATGAAATTCATAAATATTACAATCAAAATATTCAGGATAATTAGTATGATAACATACAAAAAGTTGTGCGGTAAAGGTTTAATAAATTTAAAGAAAAAAGTTTTGGGGAGAATCAAATAGTTAAAATTATAATATTTGAAAACAAAGATAGGATTAAAGTCACCTACCTCGATCCAAACAATTTTGGTAAAGCGGCAAAGCAATCTGAAGATCAAAAATCCAAATTTGTCTCCCTCTATTATGCTAAAATTTAAATAGGAATTCAAATTTCTTTCATTTTTAATTATTTTTAAAAATTTAAATTATTACACTATAACATGAACTACATAGTCTACTTTATATGTCCTAGCTTCATCAATTGTGTTTCTGTAGCATCTTCTTAGGGTCCTGCTAATCGCCTTCTATAGTTTGGTGGGTAAGGGGAAAACTACCACACAATGGATCATGAAATGCATAATCCACCCTATTTGGAATGTTATGAAGTTCACTTGAATAGGTCATTCTTTAATAATTCATGGTGTATTACTCTGAAACATAATTTTGATGGCTTTATCTTAGTAGTGTCACTGCTAATAATATAAGCGTAAGGGGCATGATAAATTAAGGTATGACCACAAGCATACAAGCTGTTTGTTTCATCTAGTATATATATCATGTATAATCTAGATGACATGTCAAAATTTTAAAATTCATGCATGTTAATCCAAATTGATTCTGACAATCTCCTTGCATTATGCTCTTCTATTTTTAGTGTTGCATGTATATGTGAGGTAAACATGCTATTAATTATAAGCTCTTCCAAGTTAATCATCTCTTTTTACCACATAAACATGCCTATAATGTTATAATATATAGCAGTGACTAATGCCTGAAAATGAAAGCCTCACACTCACTTGAATACCCAATTAAAGGACTCTGAGGCATTAGTCGTCGTGACTCTATATTGATATCCACCATCATGTGTTAATGTCGAGCATATTACATCTCCGTCTATCAATCATTGGTGTATCTTAGGTTTTACATTAACAAGATCCAACATGCATCAATTGAAAATTTTGGGCTCATCGTTATTTTCAATTGTGTACATGTTTTGGCATAAAACATCAACATCGAATACACCCATTTATTGAACTATTTCTTTAAATTTCTCAAGAAAATATCATAGAAAGTGATGATGTAACACATCAAGAAAAATGTCCCAACATCTACAAACCAAACCAGCATACTTGTCGGATATTATGCAAACAGAGATGGGATCTTGTTCTGACACTAGGAAGTAGCTCGTATATAGATCTAAGGAACTATATCAAAGATTTGTTGCATTTTGATTCAACTATTATGAATGCTAGCATGAAAAGATTGATATTTACATCCATGAAAACTGCAGTAAGTAAGGCTCCCCTATATTTACCAAGTAGGAATATCCTATTGAGGCTAAGAATTGGGTGATAGAACCTCCACTAGTTAATAAAAGGGCTGAAAGATAAAAAACTTCTCTAAAACCTATGTGTATTCCATGGATTGTATCCTATACACTGATTCAAGCATTGTTTAATGGATTTCATAAATAGATTCACAATGTGGTATGATTCTTCCCAACTACCAAATAAAGCCTTAATAGCATTCCAACGAGCATCCCTAACCTTCATATAAGAAATGGTAACAATGCATTTCACTTCAATTCTATCTATGATCTCTCTAGGCTTAAGATCTATTTATTGTCTAATAGTAGGCAATATGAAATAGCTGATGAATTGTGAATTGCAGTGTTTGTGGCTAGAAGTAAGGATAGGATTGATACATGCATGCTGATGCCTTACAGAGAAGATTTTTCAAACACCACCTAAAAGCTTACTTATAGTTGCATGCAAACACTATAAATAATGTTTGTTTGGGCTTTCATGATATACACAAGTAACTATGAATTTTTGCTTGTTTGATGCAAAACAACAAACTAAATATTATTTAGAATAAACCATCAATGTAAAGCAAATTGCAAGTTAGATTTTTGGGTGAAGCACACCTTCAGTCAATTTAGCCAGAATTAAAATTCTTCATCTATTAAGTTGATATCATTACTATTGCCAAAGGGTTTTTCTTCATTCCAATCACAAATTTTTTGACATATGGCTGTGAACTCATTATTAGTATCCATTCCTTGCTCGATGTCAACAATCCTACTATAGTAGTTTTATATATATTATTGATGTCATCATGATTTGCTATACTTCATTTAAATCAGAGTCTAAGTTATCATCACTTTTAATAGATTGCTCGCTTGATCCATTGCTCGTTGTTTCATAACCTTTATCAACAATAAACATGGTGGCTCTACGCTCATTAGTTCCCAACAAGTATGTACAAGACGATTGCATCAAAGGACTTGGAGCATTCAGTGCACTTTCATTTTGCATAACACTATATCAAATTGAAATATTTTTAGGTAAAGGCTGCTGCAACACCTAAGAAGGCAATGCTTATAAAGATTGTGTTTGATGGGCTACTTATTGAACAAATGGTGCTTCCATTCCCATCATCCAAGTCAAATGATTCACGAATGTGGAAGGTTAATTTTTCAGCATTACTTGTTCCCACGCCTTTCTCTTCAACTTTCATATATTGAATAAGAAATTCTCTAGTAACATAAGCTAACACAACTTCACAAACATAATCATCTTCAATGTGTGATGCGATGAAATCGTTCCCAACATGAAGACGACACTCTAAGTTCATTATATTGGTTGCATTGTACTTGATTGCTCTAAGCGCTCTAAACTTAAGTTGCTCTAATTTTATGTTTATTGGCACTTACAAAGGATGATTTTGACCACCAGTATATGTTGGTAAAAATTGAGAATCTATAGTTTGTTGTCCATTGTATAGGAGCAAAAGCGATGTTGATCATCTACTCATTGCTCAAAATACGTGCCATATGCAAATGCAACCTAGAATCTTCTTTAATGCGTAGGCTCCTCTGTGGGTTTTAACCAAGAAAAAAAAAAAAGAAAAAAATTAAAAAAAAAATTTCCCCATAACAATTACACATAAGTTCAAATAATAGACTACTTCAGAAGCCTAATCTATGTTGGGAATATACTTCATGTCAATTTGGCAATCATAAATTAGTAGTTTATATTTAAATCTCTCTTTTTAAGTTTTGCAATTTTATTTATTTATTAGACGAATAAGTTTAAATATTAATAAATTAAATAATATATATTTATATTTATTTAATTTGTATAATTATTATATTATATTTTTTAATTTAAAAAATGTATATTATATATATATATATATATATATATATATATATATATATATATATATATATATATATATATATATATATATATTAAAAATTAGCTACAAATGAATTTATAATACTAGTGTTAACTTTAGTTTCATCTAGGTTTTGGTAATTTTCATTTTACGTACAATTTATTTGAATTGTGAAATTCCCAAGGATGGTGGTATACTAAAATATATAGTGCTACCTTAATACAAAAAAAAAAAAAAAAATTTTAAGTTTCAATAATAAAGTTTACCTAACATTCAATGAGTAATATTTTAACTATATAATTCTAAATTTTCTCTACACTAACGGAGGCAAACTTTTAATGATTTAAACAGAAAAAAAAAAAAAAAAAACACATGCTTAGTAAGATATTTTTGCAAATAAATTTATTTCAAGACAAAACCTTACAAGTATAAACAATGGAACCTCCTCAAATGCATTGATCGACATCAACAACTCCTCAGGGTAGAGCAGCGAGATCAAATAAAATCTTGTAAGGCTAGGAGATGAATCAAAAAGTAAATTTACCCTCTAAAAAATGAAATCCTGATCTCCCCGATAGATGGAGAACCTCAAACCGCAAATGAAACAAATGGCAAGCTCGGGCGAGGAGATAAATAGCCAATTTCATTGCAACAAGTCGCTCGTTAAACAAGCTACTTGCTCTAATTCCTCATTAGCCTTTGATCGCTAGCATTCGCCAGCTTTTTGACCGGCAGGCGACATGTCAGGTGCCAGTCACTCATGTAACAGATGACTTTGATTATTTTTATTTTATTTTATTTATATTTAATTTATATATTTATTTTTGAGCAATATCTATTTTAAAAATTTGCCCTCGCAGTAAATAAGTTTCTAAGGAAGTCTTGAGATTTTTATTGCAGAAGGGGACTGGGACAAGTTGGTATTAAAATAATCTCAATAGACAATGGAATCTAAGGTGTCAATATATATAGTGTGTAGGAATGGAATTGCTGTTTCCACACAATGATGTGATTAATTCATTAAAAGAAGTTTTTTTTTTTGTACATTCAATTTAAGCCAACATCAGCAAACCAACTAATTCATGGAAGCACAAATGAGAGGATGCTCTTTAATTTTTATGATAGACTTACTAGCTCTTTTGATATCATCTCTTTAACTCACTATGCCTTTCTTATTATAAATAAATAAAAATAGCATCATCAAGCCTTAAATATATAAAGAGACATATTTTTTTGAAAAAGAAAGGATGCATGCATGATCATACGTTAATACATAAATATAACACTTAATTTGAAAGCTTTACCCATGTCATTTATGGATCCTCATTGGACCACCCACACTTGGATATTTTGATGTTAAAACATAGTGTTAATTTCAATCACATTTTTGAATATTTTGGATACTTGATATCACATAATTTTGATAATTTCTAATAAATTTTCAAAATTATTTTGATAATTATAAATATTTGAAGACAAATTTTTATTTGATTTGATTCAAACTGCTCATAGCATAATTTTAATTTAGATTGCCTTGCATAGAATTATGTGGTGTCCTGATAAACCTCGGTTGTCCATGAGTCAGTTTATGTTGATTGGCTCTTTAGCATAGTGTAGGATAGCTATTCCTAGCTCTTTCTAGGTCCATGTGATATTGAATGGCACACGCTCTTGAGACACTTCTAGTGATCATTTTTTTTTGTCTATCATATTACATCACTAGTATGTATAAATACTTTGATTATATTTCACTTATATTCTTATTGGTTGGCTTGGCCATGCTCTTTTAATTAGGCTTTACTTTGACTTAATTAGGTTCTTTTGGTATGAACTCTTCCTAGAAAATTCATTCTTTTTTGATTGTGCTATCCATGCATATAGCCATGTTAAGTATCCCCTTGATTTTGTCATACTCTCTAGGCCAAATTTCTCTCTAATGTAGTCATACTTTTTGCCTATACTAATCTTGATCTAGTCATGCTCTTTTGACTAGATTTTTTTTTTATTTGGTCATGCTCTTTAGACCAAGACTTTTCCAAGTATAGTCATGCTCTTTTGGCTAGACCCACCTTAACTTAGCCATGCTCTTTTAGCTAATTATTTTCCCAAGTTATTTCATCGTCTGATCATGCCCTATGGTTGGACACCTACAGTTTGGTTATACACTTGTAACCAAACCATTCCCTTCCTTTTAAATAAATTAAATCTTCATGTATTTTCCTTGGCACTATCGGTATTTATAAGCTTTTATGAATGTTTAAAATTATTTATCGTTCAAGTGTTAGAGCCACATTCAAATGCATAAATTATTTATCATGATAGTTGCTGGTTTTAACTATTACCTCTCATATTGTTGAGTTTGCATATGCTTGTGCTAAGCCAATAGAAATGTCTAGGTAGGTATGTCTTTACCTTTCGAACTAACATGTGGCTATGATATATTAATTATCATTATTTAATGATGATTCATGTGATGATGAGAATCATTCTATTATAATCAGACCTCATATGATAATTTAGGAAAATAATTAACCTATGACATATCACCTTAATTAATTATTAAAATTGAACCTATTACTTTAGACCATTTATAATGTCATTATTTTCAGAATAATTTAATTCATATCTTTTAAAAATTATAGATTAATATCTATTTATTTTCAGATATCTTTTAACACTATTAAAATATAATTTCAAGATAAACTTTAGAATCTAATAACATTAGATGGCAAGTTATAGCTTAATTGGATTCCTTAGATAAGCCAACTTGGTAGCCTGTCATAGTCATATGAGTTGACCTTATTGCACTTTAAATTTATGCATACACAGAGGTGTTATTTTACCCTTTGTTGTTTAATTTAGGGTAAGGGTGTAAAAAGGTCATTTTCATATAAACTCATTTTTGTGCATGATTTTTATTATGCTCCTAAATATGATTATTTGGCACATATTTAATATTGTTACATTATACACTATAATTGATATGACTCTAAAAATCTATATAATCGGCATGACTTTGAGGAATTATTTGAATTAAAAATTTTAAAATTAAATTTAGAATTATATGAACTCCATTTTTAACAAATTTATAATCTAAATAAACATCTCAATGAGACAAACTTATCGATACTACATTTGATCTAATCTGACTTCAAATGAGCTCAAATCAAGAATTTGAATTATATTTGGAAACTTTTGAAAATAAAATGATAGACCAAATGACTTTTTGTTATAGCATGCTTACAGTCAAATTGAGCTACTTGACATGGCAAATCTAACGAGCCCAAGATCTCTCAATTTTGATTTCACTAAGGCATTCAAATATTTGATAAATGATATATGATAAATGGGATTAATATAGACCACACAATGGAGTAGTTTGAATTCAGGTTAAATTTACTAAAATACCCCTCTAAAAAGGTTATAAATAGGGCCCCATTCTCTACAAGAGGAGATATTGAAGAGCTGATGGAACTAATGAATTCTCTTGTATTTCTCGATTATCATCACCCAAAACCACCACCAATAATTATTCCCACCATCTATAGAAACTTAATAAGATCAAACCATATTATTGGGTTCTTTATTGTTATTCTTTGGACATTTGAATTTTGTAGTCCCTGCAACGACAATCAATCAATTTTTCCCACAAAATTCCCGCTTCTTCAATATGAGGAAAGTTATTTTTGGTATCTTCTATTCTATAATGGATTTTTACAACTGGGCCAAGCTTCACGATTTTCTCTTTTTGAGTTTCCATGTAAGAAACTTTGAGTCTCTGTAACTTTTTTGTGTTGGTTAGAATTTTGTACAATGCTAAGACATAAATTGCACATTCTACTACTTTCTAAAATATAGTTTAGCGTCATCTATGGAAAATATTCCTAGCTTATTATTATTCATATATTTTTAGTGATAGATAATCAATCCCTCAATCATGAAAAATAAAATATAGGTGATGAAAGTCTCCCATGTCTCACTTTGGAGAAATGTATATGTAATAATCGAAAATTTCAAAACATAAATTAATTTGAAAATATGAAATATTTAAATTGTAGCAATGCACTGGTGAGCACAACGATTCTCTATTCTTTGTTTGTTAGTAACCAAGAATTCTGCATGTAGTGTTGTGGTCTGTAGTGTTGTGGTGCCATATTTTTATATATGTTAATCTAAATATCCCTCACCAACTTGTCAACCCCCCTATTGCTGCTAACTTGAGGTGAAAGAAAGGAGGGGAGGAAGAGGAGAGAAGGGAGAGAGAGGAGAGAGAAGCCCTTCCAGGGAATTTTTATTTGTTGGGTCTATTATGAAACTTCTTCTGATTGTGGTACGTAACCTAAATCCTATGTCTAATTTTGATTGTTTTGATATATATCATCACCTTGAATATTTTGATAGGTTTATATTAAGAGTCTATCAGTTGTTTTTGCCTATACCTCATTTTAATTGAAAAGAGTACAGTAATACCAAATATAAAATAATCATGACAGTATACTACACCTAAACATGAAATACATGATGTGTATAAATATACTATCCATTTGACCTAACATATATTCTGGCATAATACTTGTATACTAATGAGCATACTATATGTTACATTATTTGCACTACATATCCACATGGTATGTGATAATCAATAATGATATGATATATATAATGTGGCATGAGCATATAAGCAAGAAAGAGTGACTATAAATGATATGATTGATAAGAGTTGACTATATATAGAATTCCCTGTATATGAGGGTAGGCTGACAGGCTTCCCTTAAAATAAAAGAAGTGCAGTATAATCCTCAATTGAGCCTAAGACTTATTGACTGATATCATCGATGGATAGAGAATGATGACTCCCACCAATTTAAAGAGTGATTGATTTGATAGAATGGGAAAATATCATGTGATAGCTAGAAGCCTCGCCTTATTTAGTATTGATATGACATACAATACATGCATAATTCATAGGATCGTACATGATGTATATTAGACATATGATGTTATATATGATAAGACATTTGGTGAGATAGCTATACATAGAGATTGATATGATTAATAAGGCTAGTGTAAGCGTATGAATAAAGTTATAAGAATATATATATATATATAAAGAGAGAGAGAGAGAGAGAGAAAGAGAGGGGAGAGAGAGAGAGAGAGAGAGAGAGAGAGAGAGAGAGAGAGAGAGAGAGAGAGAGAGAGAGAGGGAGAGAGGGATGATACTTGACACATGACATATAGAAAGTATGCATTTGATAAAATATTAATGACTCATAAATGATAGCTTACTTCAATATTATAGAAGGCCTCTATAGAATGTTTTTTGATATAATGATTATTGATTTACTCTTGTTTATAGATATTCTAAAGATTCTTGGACCAAATTTTTTTACTAATCATACTGGTTTGCACTGATTCATACTATTCATTGATTGATGTATATTCATATAGATCTCTACAAGTTGTATTGGTTGAAATAAAGAAAACATATTGATTTTAAATGTATTGCATTGATTACAGTTGTAGGTTTTGGTGACCTATTGAGCTATTAGCTCACTTAGTAATTTTAACATATTTTTTAAGAAGAGATTAGGATCTAATTGAGTGAGTATGATTTAGACCTTCAAGTTTAGTTTTATTTTATTTTTGGTTTTATTCTTTTATAATGAGAAGTGTTTGATGATAAATTGATATTATAAAATAAATTTCAGGTTATTATATATGAATTTTAAAAAATGAATATAGAATTGTAAATTGATGTATATGATTTATATTTGCTTTTGCTGGACTTATTTATATTTATTATTATTAGAGGCTCAAGTAGATTAATTAAGTGATAAAATAGATAATTCTTTCACATTTAGATCTTGGACCATCATAAAGTGGTATTAGAGTAATGGTTAGTGGAAGAATTAAATTATAACCAGAGCCATATGAATTGATTGAGTGGGGTTGATGTTGGATAATATAGATTTCAATAATTGCATATTTGATTGATTAATTACATATGTATGTATGTTGAGTTTGTATGCTTAATTGATTAGAGAAGGGAATTGTATAAGTGGACAAATGGATTCTATTGACCATGATGTACAAAATGAGAAAAGTCTAGTAGTTGCTCCATTGACTTCTGATAGTTTGTTACAATTTGTTAGTATTGCAGCTCAAATTGTAATTGACACTTAGAGTATAAAATTAGGGATCATAGAAAGTGACAAAGGTAAGTATATATAGATGTTCTATAAGTTGAAGCCTCCACTATTCAAACAAGTTATAGAACCATAGGTAACATAAGAGTGGTTATTAAGAATGAGAAAATATTTGATAGTATGTAGTATCCTAAGAGTAGGAAAATATCACTCATAATATTTTTGCTTGAAGTTGAAGTAGTGAGATGGTTGATGTGACATCAGCGAGAGAAAGTCTAGGGAAAGAAGAATGTAGATATTACTTCGGTAGAGTTTGTTGCTGTCTTCAGAAACTAGTTCATACCTCCATCAGCCCAATAAGAAATATAGGAGGCTATTAAGTGATTCAGTGACTGGAGCAGAATTTACTGTATTAGCTAGGTATGCCCCATCATTGATTAACATAGTAGAAGAAAAGTGTTATAGGTTTATAAGAGGATGAAGGATAAACTGAGACACCCACTGATACCATTAAGGATTTAAGAATTGTTAGAGTTGGTTGAGAAATAAATGTTAATAGAGGATGATTTTGTTATATCACTCTTTAGACAAGATCTAAGTAGAAAGAGGATAGCCAAAGAGTTAAGTATAAGAATATCAAAGAATCCTAAGAAAAAGATGAAATAGATAGATGATATAATACCCAAATGTTCTAGATGTAAAAGTAGATATGTTGGATAGTGTTTTTTGATCACTAAGCAGTGCTTTAGATGTGGATAGTGAGGACATCAGATGTTTTATTGCCCATAATAGAGATAGGGAAAAGGAACAGTATCAAGAACAAAATAATCTGGACAAACCTATAGATAGAGGATAGTTGGCTGTTGGATATATAGTGAATGATCAGTAAATATGACTAAAGCATCTGGGAACAAGAAAGATGGGAGAGGTGTGAGTGGGAGTTAAAGAGAGCCTACTCATTCTTCCATGACAACACCAGTATGATTGAGGGTTTATAATTTGGTACAATAATAAAATAGGGATTTGCCAAAGTGATCCACAATAGAATTCTCTATCTAAAGAAATTATTTAAGAAAATTTATTTAATTTTGATCTATAATTATTACATAGTTGATTGATAAGCAATGCATAACATATTGAATGACATGTGATTGAATGACATGCATAGATGTGTGGATGATTTGAATGATTGAATTCATGATTTATTGAACGATATGATTAATGAATTTGTAATAATTAATTTGTTTAATTTATTAATGATTTATACTGATTTGGTTTAAACTCAAACTAGTTTGATTTCAACAAAATGATTTTTTTTTTGTTTTTTAAATCGATAGTGTAAACGTTAATAACAATATTTTTCTTTAGGTGGGTAAAATATAATAACCCAAAATTTCATAAAATGAATTAATTTGAAAATATAAAATATTTGAACAATAGTGCAGCGGTGTTCCACTATAGAGCACAATGACACTCTATTCTTTATTCTATAGTAACCAAGAGTTCTGCATGCAGCGCTGTGTTATGTGGTCTATAGTGCCACTATGTGAATTTTATCTCTTATAAAATTGATTAAAATTAATATCTCCTTATTTAGTGAACTTTTACCATATAACTTTTGATATGTGATAGATGTCAACACCTTGAATAATTTGATAGATTTATATTTAGATTTTACTGGTTGGTTTTGTTTATATATCATTTTATCTAAAATGTGTAGAGTAATACTAAATATAAAATGATTAAGACTTAGTATAATACACATAGACGTGAAATACATGATATACATTAATTTACTAGCCATATGACCTAACATACATTTTAGCAAAATACATATCGATGGACGAGCATACGATATGTTGTGTTATTTGCACTACATATGCACATGTGATAATCAATAATGATATGATATATATGGTGCAGCATGAGTATGTAAATAAAAAAAGCATGAGTATGTAAATAAAAAAAAGGCTATAAATGATATGACTGATGAGGATTGGCTATAGATAGAATTTCTTATACAAGAGTGGGCTGACTAACTTTCCTTATATTTCAAGGTTTGTGGAGTAATCTTAGATTGAGCCTCAGATTTATTGACTAATTTCACTGATGGGTAGAGAGTGATGACTCTTAAATGAAAGCCACCTATTTAAAGAATGATTGATGTGATAGAATGGAAAAACACCACACTATAGCTAGGTGTATTGCCTTGTTTACTATTGATATGACAAATACATACTTACATAATTCATTTGATAGTACATGATTTATTAACAGACATATGATATCATACATAAGAACACACATGGTGATATATATATATATATATATATATATATTAATTTTGAGTGCCTTGCATTAATTATAGTTGTAGATTCTGTTGACCAACTGAGCTATTAGCTTACTATATGGATTTTACATATTTTTTAAGAAGAGATCAGGATCCAATGGAGTGAGGCTGATCAGGCCATTCAAATTTAGTTTTATTTTTTAGTTTGGTTTTGTTCTTTTGTAATCATGAGTGTTTGATAATAAACTAATATTATAAAATGAATTCCAGGTTATTATACAAAAATTTTGGGAAAACAATATTGAATTACAAATTGATGCATATGATTTATTATTGTTTTCATTGGACTTATTTATATTTATAAACTATTAGAGGCTCTAGTGGATTAATTAAAAGATAAAATATATAATTCTTTAATATTTAGATCTTGGGGCATCACATTATATGCTGGATGGAAGAAGTTTAAGTTCAAATCTCATAACTCTTAGAGGAGGCTAGACAATAAAGAGCATCATCACAATATGATAGAATTGTCCCCCAATAAAATTAACAACACTTTATGGATGATGCCACTCAGCCAGTACCTCCTTATTTTGCATCACCCCTTTGACCATAGCCTCATCAAGATATCTCAAACACTGCCAAATCAACACATTCATCTTGTGTTTTTTGTTCAACACATTAACCTCCACCAATCATAAAGAGTTTAAATCAACACCACTTGCTTCTAATTAATTAAGAATGGCTAGCTTGTTTTTTTTTTTAATATATAAGTAACTTAATTTTGGATAGAGGAAGTTTATATGTAGTACTAGATGATGTTTGTAATTTTATTTCAATCATGTGCTTAATTTTAATAAGGAAAGCATTTTATATGAAATATGATATAAACAATGGTTCTCAACCCAATACACATTCTAAATCTACAAGTTTATTTAGGCCGGGGCGAACTAGGAGAACTCAAGTTCATCCAATTGATAAGGGCCAAGAGCAAAGGGATCCTAATATTTGTCCCTTATTACATTTAAATTTATTAATAAATTTAGGACTTGGTTGTACATAGGCAGATCCTATGTACTTTTTTATATTTTCATTGGGAGTATATTTTTTAAGTCCTAGCTACACCCAACCTTCATTTATATTATTTTGCTGCCATGTGCTTAACTCTTTTCTAATTGATAGTAGATTGATTTTTTTTTTTTTTCCTTTTCACTATTTTATGGTTTGTCTAGAACATATAATCCTTAAGGAAAAATCATTTCTATCAATTTTATAATAAATTAATACCTAGCTTAAAATTCAATTTATGAAACATATTTTCTTTAAAATTAAAATTTCATGATCTTAGAACCAATTTTTAATTAAAAATTATTCTCTTTTTTTCTACTTGAAGAGATTATCAGCAACCAAATCCTCCTGTTGATGCATATTCATAGTATATCATGTTTAACTTGCTAGGTAGTAGAAGATTTGATCTATATAGGATTATATGTTCACTTGAGTAGCTTTGATGTTGTATAACTGAGCTCTCTCATTTTATTCTTTCCATTGGCATTTCTTATCTTTTCAAATTCACACCCATATTTCATTTGAATAGGAATCTATATTTTTTCCCTTTATCTAAGATCATGATTCACACTTTATATGGCATAATTTATAGTTGTTAAGAGGGCATCTCATGACCCGATTAGGCCGACAACTTTTATGACTAAGTCATTTTGTGCTTAATGTCCTAGGATAACAGATCCATCGAAATTTAATTAGATTACTTCTATCATTTTCTTAATTTCTTACTAGCACACGTAACCTCCTTAGCTTTTGAGCCCCCTTTCACCCAAGTTGATGATTTGGTTATTCATTGATTATCATCATATGTGCTTTCTATATATAGAGAAAGCCATATCATTTGATTATGGTGATTCACCATTTGCCTTGTGGATTGATTCATCTTAAAGCATAGGCTATCCTATTAAAATTAAAACCATTGAATCATAGTCTATTCTTTATTTTTCAACCAATCAAATCAAAATATAATCATAATTTTCTTTTATTAAGAGTGTTTTTTTGGAGATGTCCTCAATCAAAATCTTTATTTATTTTTTTATTAATTTTTCTTGCATTTGTAAGGTAAAAATTTACCTGAAGTTCTTACTGTAACTTTTTAGCTTAAAAATTTATTGAGATCTTGAGTTCTATTTAAAATAATGAAAATATTTCTCTTTTACTTAATCTATTTATTCATATTCATTTATATAAGTAAATAAATCAAATATAAATATTTTGAATTCAAATATAAAATATAGATATTAAGAAATAACTAATAAAATTTAATTAAATTCCTTCTTAATATTATTAATTTTCTTACGGACAAAATATTGGCTTAATATTTGTTTGAGATGATCATTTCATTGCTTTATTTTTCATATTGCTATCACTGTTCCGTTTGGTAAAATAAGTTGTTAGAAAAAATGCCAAGATATTATGGTGTTAAATATATTAAAATAAATTATAAGATTCTTAAATTTATGCTAAAATTAATATTATAAATGATCTAAAGTATATTAATTTTAATCGAAATTTAATTATTTTAAAAAAATCTTATACCTTTTAGATTATATATATATATCACATAAACAAAATTCAAATCCAAGACCTATTAGTTTATAGTCAAAGCTCCCAACCAACGAACCAAGTTGAGTTGCGTGTTACACCTTTATTTCACCATAGTGTTTCATGAATTTTTCGTGTGGTCGAATATAAATGGGCCAGACATCCAACCTACCAATATGTACTAATCAATTAAGAATAGGGTTTTTCCATTTAAAAATTAAAAATAATTTTGGTCAAATTATGATTCAGGCTTTGTTTGGGATAACTTTCTTAATGATTCCAAAAATATTTTTTTAGTACAAAAATATTAGTTCAAAAAAAATTTGTACAAAAAAACTGCTTTCAAAAATAATAAGAAATTATCTCAAACGAGCTATTGAACGTAATATCTAGTCTTTTAGATAGGAGTCTTTAGAAAAGGAATCATTGCTAAGAGCAAAGACGGCTTATCAAGAACGGTCCTGATGATAGTTCTATTGAAATGAGCATGGAGATTTTTTACTAATTTCTAGATAGTTGTTGTCTGTGGGATTGTTGCTATTGAGTAGGATGACGCGAAGGTGGATAAGAACATATATGGTGGCATGGTTGCTGCGAAGAATGAAGAGGGAGGGATCAGTAGTGCTTTGTTTCAGGCATTTTTGTAGTAGATTACTGGAGAAGGTGGTGAACTTCTGATGGAGTGCTTGTTTTAGGCTATAAATTGTTTTCTTTAGAAGGCATACATAGCATTGGTGATGATTATTTTTTGTAGATTTATCATGGAGGAAATTTTGAAGAAAGACAATTGACATGTCAAGTCCTAGAAAATATTGATAAAAACTGATGCTCATTTCTCAATATTTTTAGAGTATTTTACAATCTTGTTTAATGCACAAGATTCTAGATATTTATAATAAATAAAAAAGACTTTGGAGTAGTAGAAGAATCTAAAATATTTTTTTTTAGTAATTAGAGAAGACTCTAGAGTCATCTTAGTAGAAAGATCTAGGATATTTGTATTAAATAAAGAAAACTCTAGAATTGCTATATTATAGAAGACTCTAGATTTAGCCTTTAAACCTATAAATAGGTATCGTCATAATGTTGTAATTCAAGCTAAAACTACTCAGCAAAGATTAAATAATAAAATTATTCTTCTATTCTTCCACCTAAAATCTCTATAGCCCATTACTTGCCTCTATATCTACCTTTCTTCTAAAATATTCCCAACAAATATCATTCATGTTGAAAGGCGACAGCAAAAAGTGTCAAATTGTTGGCATTTTGACAATTGGGCTGAGTTCTTGAGCTACTAAAAAGCTTTATTGGGTAATTGTCCCATCTAAGTTCATTTTGTTTTAACTATCAGCAGCCAAAAATATTCCAGGTGATGGAGAGAGTTACAAGAGATCAAGTGCCATGTTATTGAAGATCGTTGAACTCTCTCAACATAGCTTACCGCCAATATGGATCTATGAGTTCTTGAGACATGCAAGTTGGATCGGTTTGGGAGGAGACAAGAGGGCTGTAGATCAAATATTTTAGGTTTGGGGTAAGGATATTAAGGAGTAGAGTTACTCGAGACTGGAGAAGTGGGTAATTGATAGAGGTGGGAGTGGGCATTAGAATAAGTGATGGGATGACTGTGGGTTTGATCTTGATTGAGTTGGTTGTAGGAGATGGATAATGATAGGGATAATTTATTATTATTATTATTATCAAAGAAAACACGTCATATTAAGTGCGGATTCCGAACAAGCCACGTGGCTTATACATAGGGTGTGTATTATACACATTCTATGTATAAATTGTAGACAGTGTGTCCACGTGACTTGATTTCATTGGAGTCTGAACACGAGCTACGTCCAGACTCCGCACCTAATTATTTCTCCAATGATATGATCATTTATTTATGTTTGGGTTGTAGCATTTCTATTCCTTGTGATGGGACGTGAGGGGCTGATCGTAGGTTAAGTTTGTAGGTTGAATGCATGTGATCGGGGATTTGAAATTGGTCATTTTTAAAGGAAAGTGCTAGACGATATAAGCTGCTATGGGAAGCATGTCGGCCCAAAGATTGTATGGTAATTTTTTTTTTTTAAAGAAAAGTGTCGGTGCATCATATCCTATAGCTGAGATGGGTAACTTAACACTGTTATCGACTGCCAATTGTTTGTTACCATTGTAAGGTACTAGACTTTGTATGTTGAAAAAATCATTGGTGAGGTGTGGTGGCACCATCGTCAAGAATCGAATCGTTGGTGGTGTGGTTGGTGGTAGCTTCATATGCGGTTGGATAATGCTATGGATGCGGTTTACAGTAGCTAAGAATCAACCTAGGTGAGGGCAAACTCGCCCATCTTCCCCATATTTCGCAAACAGTACTAGAAGAGAGAGCAGATTTGTTGCCTCTGTTAGAGTTGTTGAAGTGGCTGCCTCTTCTTGACTGGAATCGTCCACGGCCATCAGTGGAGGATGCTGAAGGGCAAGTGCTTCTGGTGTTGAGAGCTAGATGGAGATCAGCTGGCAGATTGAGTTTGGCTTGTTCATTTACTATATTAATATCTATGCTACAGAGGAGTGAATACAAGTGGCCAAGGCTGATATGGGTGAGGGTTGTTCAAATGGTTATTTTGAAAGCTCGGTAGTAAGGAAGTAGGCCATTAAGGATGTATAAGATGATATTTTTGGGATCAATATGAGAGCGTGCCAAGCTTGTCAACAAGAGCTTTGATTTCGAAGAGATATTGGATCATGATTTAGATTTTCATGGATAACATTTTGAGTTGGATTACTTTCGAATGATCAGACGATTGAAGATGACATTTGATGGTTTGTCAAATGTCAGAGCAATTGTTGAGGTTTAATATAAAAGGTTAAGCTCTGATCGATAAGCTGCTAAAGAATTTTATTGGGGCTTGAAATGGGAAATCATGTAGCTGTCACCAAAAAGTTAGTCAAAATAGTTAGCTTTGAACAATTTTAGGACTTTGGAGTGCTAAATAGGCTAGTTCTCATTGGTGAGGTGAGTATGCATGATGTTGTTGATATTACAAAAATGAAATACAACTATAAAGTAGCCGTGTAATCAAATAATCAGGTTATATTACATTGCATATTTTAAAAGGCATCACCTATTATAGCATGTGATGCTTATGAGCAAAGCAATATATATATATATATATATATATGTTTATATTTATATAATGTAGCCATAGAAGAAGAGAAAGGTAAGAAAGAAGTAGAAGATACAGAATATAAGGGGGAATATTGGGAGATATCACTATTTTGCCACCAACAAAGAAGCCAAGTGTGAGCATTTACTATTACTGGCTTTAAAAAAAGAAGATGAAAAAAGAAGGTGAGGAGAAGCTTCAAATTTGCTAGTGGTGAACAAGAAATGTTGAGGCAGAGAGTACAGGGAAGGACTAGTTATTCAAATAATAGGGCTGGACGGTTATAGTGAGGAGATGGCTAGCGATGCCCTTTATCTCATAACCTTCAATGGGAGTAAAGGTCGATCACAAGTGCAGAAGTTATGAATAGTGATTATGAATTGATAGGGGTGTCATTCAATCCACATGATGGAGGAGGCGAAGTGTGAAATTGCAAATGTAGTAAGGTCGGTGTTGATTCATGAGGTTGGGTTTTAGCCTGTCCAATTCAGGTAAGGTATATATGGATTTAGTTTAGGCTATGTGGTTCACCGTTATAATATACAAAGTTATGAACTCCTAAAAAGAATTTGGTCCCCAAATTTACATTGTAGTTATGAAATAGTTACGAGTACTTCCTTCTCTTCTTTAATCTCCTATATTACTTCTTGTTCTGACTGATTCTTCCAAAGCCTATGATAAAAAAAAATATACTGATGAAAAAATTGTAAAGAGATAGAATCCATAATGACAAACTTTAGACTCTACGGTTGACCTCATAATTCAAGTTTTCCTTCAACTCCCTCTCTATTCTTATCAATATAAAGAATATCATTAGTAAAAAGCATACACCGAGGTACATCCTCTTGCAAATATCTGTTAAGAACATCCATGACTAAAGAAAAAAGATATGGGCTTAAAGCTGATCGTTGATGTAATCCAATTGAAATGAAAAAATACTTAGTTAAACCACCTTGTGTTTGAATAGAAGTTATAGCTTTTGTATACATATACTTAATGACTTGAATATAAGGACTATTAACTCCTTTCTTGTCTAGAACTCTTCAGAGTACTTCTCTTAAAACTTATTATATGCTTTTTCTAAATCATCCTTACTCTCTCTATAGTTCTCCATCAAACCTCCCAATAAATGCATAGCTTCCATATTAGACCTACACGACATTAATCGAAACAGATTTTGAGAAACATTATCATCATGTCATGACCAATGCTTAAATACTCTCTCTTATAGTTTTAATGTATGACACATTAACTTAATTCCTCTATAATTTTCACTCTTGTGCATCATATTTATTCTTAAAAATATGAACCAACAGATTCCTTCTACATTTATCTAACATTTTTAAGTCTTTAAAATAATATTAAAAAGATTAGCAAGCTAAGAAATTCCTTAATCTCTTAAGTATTTTCACTCCTCTATTGGAATATTATAATATCCTACATTTTCACTCTTCATTTTCTTTAAAACCTCATCAACTTTGATTTTATTAATATGATGATAAAAATAGAAATATATATTTTCATTTAGCATGCTAAGATCACTATAGGCAATTTGTTTTCATAATTTTCATTGAAAAGCTTATCAAAATATCTCATCCATCTATCTTGAATATTTTCTTCTAAGGAAAGCACTTTTTTATTTTTATCCTTAATGCACTTCATTTTAACTAGATTCTTTTCTTCTATCTCATATATATATATATATATATATATATATATATATATATATATATATATATATATATATATATATATCTTTCGCCCTCCTTAGTATCTAATCTATGTATGATTTGAAGGGAAAGGGGTAGCTCTCAAGAACCCTTTACCGCTTATTAATCACAGATCAATTAAATGAGCTGAGCTGAACTAAGTTTTGTACTCATCATAGATCTTTTGCAATGGATGTTCGACCACGACGAGAGAATATTTATTGTGATATAGGCTTTTGTAGTGATTTAAACTACTAGAATAGAGCATGTTTAAAAATAAAATAAACCTTATAGTTTTAACCTATTTCATAATAATAGTAACACTAAAAAATATTAAAATACTATATATCTATGTAGATTATTTTTGTGCTATTAATAGTAAAATTATATGTTTAGATGGCTAGCTAAGACCATAAAGTAAAGCTAATGTTTCCAATGATTATGAAAGCTAATTTATCCACCTCCTTTGAATTTAATGGATAACATTGTAAAAATTATAAACTAAATTATACTTAATACAATTATATTTAAAGGTTTATTCTTGGATAAGAGAAATATCTTATATATAATCTCCTAGCTTTATGTATAAACCTTTAAATACAAATATATCTAAATCTAAAATATTAAAATTTTCCTCGTAAACATTTTACAAATGTTAGCTTCAATGGTTTAATTTTTCCTTTTTTTTCAAAATTAATAATTTTAGTTTTCATAAATATTATTTTCCCTTATAAACATTTTATGAATGTTAGCTTCAATGGTTTATTCTTCCTTTTTTTTCAAAATTAATATTTTTAGAATTCAAAAATAACATTTTTATCAATAATTCTTCTGTACTTACTAATTTTGATATTTAATATTCATTTTAAAAGGATATGGAGTGTTTTATTTATATTCATTTATCTCCTTGTTTGTTCTTATTTTGTGCTTGTTTTATTTCTTCAGTTGAAGTGGAAATAGTTTGGTCACACTGCTTATTTCATAATTCACAAGATTTCTATGCTTTTAAACCGTGAAAACTACCAATTAAGTTGTTTCAAAAATTTCAGTGAATTTTTCATCTATTCTTGATCGTGAATGATAAAAAAAACATGAGATTTTATTTTTTATTTTTTTTTGATTTTCCATTGGTAAATGAATCAATAAATGAAATGGAAACCATATAAAAGCTAAAAAATCCATGAAAGAAAATAACCGGAGTGCATAGAAAGATTTATCTATTCCTCAAAAACTATGTAGCACACACCAAAAGCACTTAACATGATTGCTTGTACTATTCCCATACAAGTAAGGGTGAGCATTTGCCCACCCTAAAAAAATAAATCTTAGTTTATATATGCCCAACCCCCCCTGCTGCTAGACTCAACGGCAGAGCTGTGGCCAGCGAGGTGCACGGAAGCCAAGAGGCAGCAATGTCAGTCTGGGCGAAGGACTGCTAGAGGTGGAGCAATGGTGACTGGGGTTGACGGGTTGAGAGCAAGCGACCAACCGCCCGGGGAGGAAGAAAGGACATGAGTCCCCCTTCTGGGCTCCCCTTCTGGAGGGTGAGTGGGCTAAGGGAGAAAGTGCCATCTACTTGGGAGGAGGGACAGAGTATGAGTCTTTGAGTGGGGAAGATAGAGCATGGGCCAGTGGCATGAGAAGCCAGGCCAAAATGTGAGAGAAAAGGGCGATGGGCCCAAGGAAAAGTATGACTACACAAATATCATAAAACAAGATAAAAAGTTTTTAAAATATATAACATAGATATATTTAAATGAGTATACAAAATTAATAATAAATTTATATATGTATTATAAATATATATTTTTAAATATTATAAATAACTTCAAAGAGGAAAAAAATATTAGATGGTTACTATGAGTATTATAAATATTTTCTTTTTTTTTAAGTGACCGATTTGTTGTAAAAAGTACATTTTCACTACAAAAATTTTAAAAATCAAATAACAAAAAAATTAGGCAAAGAGAAGTATGATAACAATCTGAAAAAGTAAAGCACCCAAAAAAAATGCCCCAAATTGACACAGAATTAATCTTCAACTTGACATTCTAATGTAACCACATGATACAACCAACTAAATTGCAATAACTTCAGAGAAAATCACCGTCACCAAGCAAATATAAAGCAACAAGTTACGCTTCAATAACTTATCAATCTTCTAATGCAATAGACTAATGTACTGATATTTGATTCAAGTAATATGAGTTTTCATGTTTGTATTGAATGTAAATGGAGGAATGTGAAGGATACATAGACTAATGCACTGATATTTGAATGTTGATACCACCACATGAAGTTAGTTGGAAGGTAATATCTTATATTCAGGGGTGGAACTGGAAAGAACTCAAGGTATGCAATTGCTCAGGGTGCGTAGTTGTCTGAAATTTTTTTTTTCCCCTTTATTTTAACTATTTTGTCCCTATAATAAATGAAGTTGCCTAAATTATAAGAAATATATTTTTTTATTTCAAATATAAAATTATTCATTTCACAATCCTATTTTGCCCACCCTCAAGAAAGAGACTGGTTTCGCCCCTGTCACAGTTAATTTCTTATCCTATTTTATAAATTTTCTATTAATATTCTAAAATAGTCAATGAAATTTATAACGACGGCCTTCCAATGACCCGGTTAGGAAAGTAGAGGTATTAGTTTTGACTTATGTTAAGAAAGGTAGAGGTAGACCTAAAAAAGACTTGGTTAGAAAATATTAGAAATGATCTTTCTTTATTAAATTTAAATGAGAATTTGACTTTTAACAAGACACAATGAAGAAAAAAGATTCATGTAGCCGACCCCACGTAGTGGGACAAAGGCTTGATGTTGTTGTTGTTGTTGTATTCTAAAATAGTCAATGAAATTTATTTTGTCCATAATTACTAGAATACTTTACATAATAAAAAAAATATGTTAAGTTTTTTAATATATTCCTTAAACACCATGTAGCACACACCAAAAGCTCATAGTGCTATTCTTTGAGAGGAAACTATGTTCAGCAGTCACCACTATAAATTATTTGTCTAATTATATAATTTCCAGTCATACTCTAAAATAGTTGGTGGATTTTATTTTAATCGTAAGTACTTTAATATTAATTTGCTTGAGTAATACGATCAAGACATTCAATCTTATATTTTATATTTGGCTTTTGTGAGATTTAATGGCTTATTTTGGATTGAGTTTAATCACTAAGGCAACTTATGATTTTTTCTTGTTTATCACTAAGGCAACATATTTGAGTTTAATCACATTATCTTTATCTTATTTGATTATACAATTTTTGTATTTTGGTTCCTTGGAATTGGTTTCTTAAATCATCTCATTCAAATCAAGGTGCTTGTGGTCATAATTATTGTGAATCATGCAGGCCAGGTAAACATCTTACCAAACTTCAAAGAATTTATGTTGAATAGGACAAGTTTTACAATAAAGTTAAGGTAACTTTTCGATTTTGTCTCTACAAATAACTATGATTATCATAATTTTATTTGTTTCTACAAATAATTATTATTATTTGTTAGACTTACTAATAGATTATTCTGAATCAATTTAACTCAAATTAATATCTACAAATAGATGTTCTCTACCTCAATTGCTTTCCTATGGTTAATTATGAAATTGAACAATTTTCTAAAATTCTAAGGTTATTTTATACATAGTTAAAATTTGTTATAAAATAAATTTGATAGTTATCTTCTTTTTCTTAGTTAAAGAAATCATTTTTTTATTAAATACAAGTTATTTTTTAAAGAATAGAAAGTTTAGTTGTAGCTAACAACATTTAGGAGTTTACTAGGGGCTCTCCTAAGGGGTGCAATCATATTTTTCGTTATGAATAAAAAGAAGAGCTTGAAAGAAGAGGAAGCAGAATATACATGACTTTGTGGTGGAGGAGAAGGTGAAGGTGAATCCCATAAAGTGCAAGCTCTACATAGAGGAGAGAGAGCAACGATTCTTTACTAGATTAGAAATGAGGAAGGATTATGTTAGCCTTGAGAGGACAAATAGAAGGATTGTTAATGTTTTGGAGGGCCTAGAATTACCCAATGAGGTTTTTAATTCTATGGAACAAAAAAGAATTGTGGAATTTATTTAGGACTTGCAAAACAAAGGGAGGAGTATTGAACTTGGAGGTATAATATAATACCTAAAATTCTAATGAATGTAAGCATGAATTTTTTTTTTTCAAACATCAACCCATTTCAAAGTCATTTTCATTAAATCTTATTTTAAATTTGAAACATGTTGATATATAAAGAAAAACACCTAAATTACAAACCAGCTATATCCATTTAATAATATAAATGGTTAGTATTTAATAGACAGTAAGCAATAATTGACACATTATAATGTAGTACAATGCATATAGCTATAGTATTTAATAATGCAATAATACACATCTGCATACAATGCATATGCATGGTTAAGTAAAAAGTAAACATTAAATTGTAGCCATTCCATTCACACTGAGGAACCAAATTCAACCATTTACATAAGCACAATTTAATAAATGCATTATTGTAGCCATCTCACTTTAACTTTCATGCAATGGCTTGATGAAATCATGCAACTAGGTGTGTTTGGAATGAATTAGTGGAGAGTATAAAAAAAGTTACTTAGTGGAATTTCAGTCCTTAACTAAGGCATTTTCCCCTCCCATCTTCGATACTCTCTGGCATTTAAAGCAGTTGCTTACTATCGAGTGAAATCCATGATCCAGAGGAGGGGAGGTGAGTGGGATTGGTTTCTGAGGCAACTGTAGCAAATTTTGAGATTAGGTAAGGAAATTTAATTACCGAATTGCATAATTCAAGTATCAGAAATAGAAAAGAGCTGTTATAAAGATGTTGTAAATACTTAATTGCTGAATTTCTAAATTCAGGTATCTGAAAAAATCAGAACTGTTGAAGAGTTGCTGAAAATTGATAAGTGCTGATGTAGAATGGTTGAAATTAGGTAAGGATGTCATAGTGTTTGACAAATTTAGAAGGAAAAGGGTGTGGATTTTAAAGAAAATGGTAAGGAAGGTAAGAAGGAAAGGGAAGGTGGTTGACAAGAAGTTGAAAGAGAGAAAAGGATAATATTAAAAGTAAGAAAAGGTTATTGTTGAATGAAGAGAAATTTTATTCAGATGGTGTATAATAGAAAAAGAAAGCAGGATCTAGGAGAACCAATTCCTACCGAGGTGAGAGACACAAAATATGACATAAGAAATAGTAAAATTTATATATTGAACCTCATATTTGATATGACCATAGTAGGATTAAATTCATATTTCATCTTGTACAACTTATTAATTCATCAAGAAGTGATTACAATAGCATATTTTATGATTATAAAATATGAATTGTATTGGAATGATGAAATAACTCATATATAAGGGACAGGACATCATAATGAAGGCGAAAAATCTGACAAGATAAGCATACACTCTTGAAATTCTAACCGTTGGGAATTCAGACCCAACATTGAATGAGAGAGCAACTTCAATTCTAAAAGTTGAGAATGCAAACTCAACCTTGAATTAGAAGTTATAAGTGTGCAAAAGCCTATAGTTATTATATAACTTGCATAAAAGTGTGTAACAGTAAACAGAACAGAAAATGATGTTATGTATGATATAAAAATTTACATTTATTTTTAATTAATTGTAAACATATTTATTATTTCTTATATGTTACTTACATATTTCATTGAGCTCTAGCTCATTAGTAGTAGTCATATTGTAGGAAAGGGGAAAAAGCAAGTGGGGTATTAGACAGGAGGGTTGAGTGCCCTTTTTTATGTGCATACATTTTGAGTGCACATAGAGGTTCAAGTGGAAGCTGTACAAACACTTTTGGGTATGTAAATGATATTTTAAAAGTTTAGTAAAGCTCTATATTTTGAGAAAGATATTTCCTATTATGAAGATACAAAACTTGATGATATGATAGTTTGAATAGGTCACTTTTTATTTACCTGATTCTGATAGAAGTAGTTCAAAATAGGTGTTAGTAAGAAATAAGTCTCTCTAGATTCTCCTTCCTTATATATCTAGGTTGACTATAAGAAGGGTTAAAATAGGTTTTGAATGTAGTTGGTATGAGAGCTAAATCAAATCTAAAGGAAGCATAATTAGATTTAGAAATGAAGTAGGATGAGATAAAATTAATGCTAATTTATACAAGGCAATAAGTTAGATTGAGATTGAATTAAACTATGCATTCAATCTACTCATTTTACATGCATAATAGAGTTTAATTTTTTTTTTAATGATTAAATGTTCAAATATATTCTAAAATTATCTATATATGATTGGCCAGTCATCTAGGCAAGATATAGAAACATAAATGAATGAGGGGAAAAGTCTAAGGAATTACATGATGTTGTGCATTTGATATCATAAGTTGTAAATAAAATGGCATTTATGGAGAAGTCTTCTACTAGCAGTGGACCTAGATCTAAAAGTGATAATGAACTGGATCAACATTTAAAATTATTTCAAACTTTTAAATCATTAGCATTCAATGATGCAAGTAATCTAACATTAGTTGAAGATTAGTTATTGAAGATATAAAAGATCTTAGATGGTATGATTTTTCCTAAGAATAGGAGGGTAGTATTGGCTACATTTGTTTGGGAAGGAGAGGCTAAACGATGGTGGCAAGCGTATCATAAAGAGTAATTTGAATTGATGCCTATTACCAATATACAATAGGATGACTTTATGAGGGTATTCAAAGATTAGTTCATTCATCCTTCACTTAGATTAACTTTGTAAGATAAATTCTTCTATCTTACTTGGGTTTCTAAGATAGTTATGAAATATGAAGCTGATTTTCTTCTTTGTCCTGTTATGCACCTCATTATGTCAGCACCGAGGAGAAAAAAATTCATAAGAGGCCTTAGGGATCAACTATGATTAGTATTAGCCCCATTTGATATTAGTGAATTCTCAATCCTAGTGGAGAGAACCGGGAGAATTGAAAATGAGCTAAATTTTTCTAAGCATAGTTGAGAACAATAGCAGACAAGAAAAAAAAGATGTTTAAAAAAGTAGATCAATTCAAAAATAAAAAGCCAAAATTTGATAATAAGAAGAAGTCAACCCAGCTTGAGAAACCTTTATGTGATCAGTACGGGAAGAGGCATTAGGGCCAATGTTTAGTAGGTTTTGGAAGATATTTTAGATGCGATGAATTGGGTCATCACTATGTGAACTTGTTTGTTTGATTAAAAAAATATATTGTTTTGAAAATGTGTTTAATTTTCTTTGGGAAAGTTAAATTTCTGGAATTTTGATTTTATAATTGAACACTTATTATGAATAATATATCACCTCGAAAGGTGAACATATCATTCCCTAATAGGTTCAGATTACAAATCTTTAGATTTATCTAATTATCGTAATCAAACTCAAGGAGAAATAATATTTGATTCCAAAGAATCAAAATAATATTTAATCCATTGTTTGATTATAATAATCAAGATAAAAGATCATTAATTTCATAATCAAAGTTACGATTGTAATTGATATATCTATCCGAAGAAAGAAGATATCAATCACTATCGATGGTTTGAATATGACGATAATGATCGTCAGGTTTGAATTTCCCAAAGATAATCAATTGAAGGTTTTGAAAACTTGATTTTAAAATCTGGTCTGGGTTTCTAAATCTCCTACGAGCGCAAGCCCTCGTAGTTAATTACATCGTAGGAAACCAGAAAATTTCCTACGAAAACTCTCGATTAAAATAGCGATACGAATTTTATTTAAGATTTTCAAAGATCGATATCAAAGAAGGTTAAGGACTTGAATTTTCAAATGGGATTGGTTCAAAATTGAACACTTATTTCTGAAGTCAAAGGAAGAAGAGTAGGAGATGTTTTGAGATTCTGAATCACTTCAGAAACACCTCAATTATCCTAAGTGTTGGGCTTGAATTTGATTGAAAGAAATGTTTTAATTTGAGTGATCAATTTTATTAGAAAGTGGGAATTAGATTCCCGAAAGATTGAGGTCTTAGGATTAAAAATCTGCCTCAGATCCTAAGTCTAAAATTGGGTACTGAAAATCAGTGACCCAGAACCTAGCTAATGCAATGCAATCTGGACTTACCCCGGCCTGGATTGGGGAGCCAGCTAAACCATCTAAACGCTTTTAAAACCATGAGTCAAAGTCTTTAAATGTAGAGTGGTTAAGGATATTGATTAAGATTGGTTTAAAGAATTGGGGTCGACATCTAGAGCAGATCCTAATTGACCCCTTAACATATGTTGGGTTAAATGTCTAAATAAAATGCAATTAAGATTTAGACTCGATTTTTAATTTGTATCTAATGCAATGCATGCTAGTTGACTCGATGAAATGCTTAAATCAATATGAAGCAGTTTTAAAATAGGCTTAAAAATAGGTTTTATCCTAGAGATTGCACAACATCCCCTTGGACAGAACTGCACCCTAATAGGTCAGGTGGTCTGCCAGAACCCGCAGGCGGGGAGGTGCCTAACAAGGTAGAGAAAAGTTAATATGAATGCATGAAAAACTCCCGGCGAGTCCGGGCTTACTTCTTAAGAGCGTTAGAGTTTCTATCTGAGCTTAAAATTTTAAATTTTATTTAAGTAGAAAAGGTTAATGACCGTACCCTCACGAGCCTCCGATCGGGTTCCAGGCTAAATCAAAATCGACATGCAATAGCGCCAAATAAACTACTAAAAGCATGCGGGTCCTTAATCGCAATCAATACATCAATCAAATCAATTAAATAATTAAATCAATTAAATAAATATTCAAAATGAAAGTCCATGTGGCAAATGCCACTTAATAATACAACCCAGGGTCTGCAGTAAAGTAAAGTGGCCAGGTACCATTGACTACAACCCGGATTCTACTCCTAAGACTCAAGTGACTTTGAGATTTGAGATTCTTCTCGTTCTTCACTTCTTCGTCTCCTTAGAACTTCTTGGATCGTCGGGTCTGGATATCCAAATGAAAAGAAACTCCCCCTGAATAGGGGTGTTATCTTTTCTCTTTGGATACTTGAACTTCATCCTAATTTGGATCTCCAAATGGATAGGAACTCTCCCCTAAGGGATGTTCCTTCCTCTTTGGATTCCAAATTGGATTTTAAATGTCTCAATCTCAAAGTACTTTAAATAATACAACTCGAAATCAAATCAAATTACATCAAATTGAAATTAAAAATCTAGACTCAACAACCTGCAGGATTATCCTAATAATCAGCAGTTTATATTTGACATCCCAAGCAGTTAATATATTGAAATTTAAATGCTCAAACCAGCCACACTTGGCCATGCTCTTTTTGATTTAAAGGGGGACTTAAGCATGCTTAGCACCTGTGCAATTTAATAATCATGATTTTTTGCCCCCTTTAATTTATGCCCTGTATGAGCATGGCCACATGCATAAGATTGAATCAGTACAAAACGTTCCTAGCCTAGGGGTAGATCTAACGTACAATCAATCAAATCAAAGTGCAGTAAATAAATAAACAATCACATCAATATCAATTACTTAAATCTAGCAACCAGCATGCAATGAAAACCACGGAAAAACCCGGCACACGCAAGTAGCAGAAAAGTAAACACCGGCCTAACCTAAGACTAAAGTTGGTTATCCTAACAAACCATTTAAAGTGTGTGAGGTAGGCTGTGTGGCTTTGATGTGTCCTAAATAGGATGATTTGATTGAAGTTGTTTAAAGTTCTAGTTGGTTGAAGGCTTAAGGGAAGATTTAATTTGAATTTAAATATTAATGACTTGAAATTGATTTTGAATTTGATTTTAATTGTTTGTTGGATATCACCTTTGTTTCACACCGAGGCCGTGAAGTTTATTTCACCTTCCTTGGGGCTAATTTAATAGCCTCGTAGGCCTGGGTTACCCAGTGGTACCCGATATCATTAAATGATTTGAGTTTGATTTAAGGTTTAAAGGTTGATTAAATTTTAATTAGAATTGGTTGATTGCTGGTTTTAATGTTGATTTAAGATTTTCTGGAATTTTTAACAATTTATTGAATTTTGATATTTTTGGATTATTTTAATGATTTAATTAAAGGGTTAAAATTTGACTTTTTGATTTAAAGTGTTTTCTGGAAATTCAATATTTTATTAAAATACTAGACCTTAATACGATCAGTTAGACAGTAAGTACACTGAAATTGGATTTTTCTACATTTTATTATGAAAGTTTGAAGTTTTGACTTGAATTTGAACTACGTTTGACCAAAAGTTGACTTTTTTTTAAAATTAGTTGCTTTCTGGAAACTTAACATTTTTAATAAATATTAGAGCTTAAGATGAGTTGTATGCCTTTGAGTTTGCTCAATTTGGAGTTCATTTGAATTAGTTATGAATTTTTGAAGTTTTGAGTATTTAATGAATTATTTAAATTGTTTAATTAGAGACTATTTTTATGATTTGAATCCAAATGACCTCCAAACTTCTTGAAATCAACTCCAAAGGTCAGGAATGACCTAAGGAGTGATCTCCAAGTGTTTGGAAATTTTCTGGAATTTTTAATTATTTTTAATTAATTAAATTAACTAAATTTCAGATTTCAATTAAACTTAAATTAAACTCAATTTTGAAGTCCAGTCAAGGGGCTTTTATTTTTCATTGATTAGGGGTTTAATTCTGGTCAGTTAGAGGGGTTAATTGTATTTTTTGGATTTAAATTTGATTTATTAGAATTTTTGGAGGGTTTAATGGCTTAATTAAGGTTTAATCTTAAGGGATTTAATTAAGGGATTTAATGGGCTCAAATTTTAGTGATAATTTTCCCTAGAGCAGGGAATGTCACTAAACTTAAGGGGCTTAAGTTTCAAGTCATTTGGATTTAAGTTTGATTTGTTAGAATTTTTTTTTAAAAGTTTTAAAGTTTGATTAAAAGATTAATATTTATCTAATTAATTAAATGATTTAATGATTCTCAAAGTTACTGGAAATTTTCCTATGGGCTTGAGATGTCACTAAATTTGAATGTTCAAAATTTCAAGTTAAAAGGATGTAAATCCTAATTATTAAAATTTTCTAAGTTTTCTAGACTAAAGATCCTTAATTATTGTCCTTAGATGTCACTAGGTTAAATAGGTTCAAATTGAAGTTCACTAACCCTTGACTCAACATGTAACACACACATCAAACAATCATGAATAGAATGAAATGTGCTAATACCCTATGGAAAGATTTTATAATAAACTATTAAAGTTATAGGTTATACAATAACCTATAAACTCAAATAATTAACTATAAAGAATTAGGTGCATCAAATCAGATTGAAAACATTTGAAGATATAAAAGGTATCCTCAAATGAAGCTCAATCTAATTTGATATTATAATCAGATATGATTTGTTAATTGTTTATGGAAATCCATACACTATTCAAAGCAAATCTTCCTCAAACCACACCTGATTACAATCTAATTTCATCTTTCAATGAAAGGAAAACTCTCACTGATTCCATAGAGCCCTAGTATGAATGAATTGAATTTGGATTGAATTACTTATGAATTTTCAAAAATCAAGATCAAATAATGATCATGATTTTTGTAAATTCACAACTTAATTGAGATTGCATCAAATGAGCTTAAGAAAATTAAGGAGGATCATGAACAGACCCTAGAATACCTCTGCCAAAATTCAGCTCAAAATAATATGTATATATTTATTTAAAATTAAAAAGAGGTTTTCTGAATAAATGAAATAATTATTAAAATATTAATCAAAATAATTTAAATTTATTTTTAAAATAAAGTAGGGAAGAATATGAATAAAACGAGCCCAAGAACTCCAAAAATGGTTGGGAAATGAAATTTCCACAAATTTTTGAAGTTCTGGGCTATTTTTAAATTAATTTTAAGAATTAAAAACAAAACAAACGGCGGCGTTGACTCGGGTCCAGACTCTCCACGCGGCGCGACGGGATACGGCCACGTGGATGGCGGCGGTCAAGCGGGTCCCTCTACTTATCCAGCGCGGCGTTTATGGCAACCGTTGGATATACCATGGCTTCGATCCGATGGCTGTGATCAGATCTATGGTAGATCTTTGATGAAGAATATCGGACGGTTAAACAGAACCCCGCGGTTTCAACGAAGGGTCTGGATTGAGCCGGACGAAGACAGGATCCATCTGCGGTTTTAATACATCGAACCGGGCCACCAATCCAACTCGATCGCAGCCGTTGATCTAAATAAAACAGATCAAACGGCTGCTGTACTGTCTTCCTCCTCCCGCTCAACAGCAAACCCTAAGCCCGTTTTTTTCATTTCTTTTACTCAAAACAATGGATCAAATGGATTTAAAATTATAACAGAGATTAAATAGAGTTTAAGAAAACATGTGGAGGTGTTTTTTAAGCATTTGATGCAATCTTCAATAACCTAATTAGAAATCTAGATAAATGCCTAGGGTTAGAGTTTTACCGAAGTAGGTTTGATGGAATCAGTTGATTCAGGATTCTCTGAATTTGTGGATTGTCCACGCTCAGATTTGTAGAAGACTTCGGGCTCAGAGGAAGCTCCTACAGAAAGTTGGGATGACTTGGATGGAACTAGCTTTGGTTCGCCGTCGAATTCGTCGCCGGCGCCCACCAAATATCAGGAAATGCTCTAGGAGGAGTATAAGGAGCTCTGGGAACTCAGAACGAAAACTCAAAGTATCTGGAGCTGGACCGGAATGAAAGATAGCTTGGTATATGCTTTCCCGTCTCTCCTCCCCCTATTCAGCTGCTGGAGATGCTTTTGGACCATCCAGATGCCTTAGGTAGAGTCCTTAGATGTTTGACATCTGGCACAGGCCGTTAGGGGACAGAGGGGAGAATCGTACGAGCTGGAATGACTAGGAGGTTGTCTTCACGTGGGGAGGACCACCTGGGTCGGTCAGGTCGGGTTGGAGGCACTCCAGCAATTGGGTTGGGTCTGGTTAGCTCCAAAGAAACTTCTGGAGTCCTTAGGGTGAACTGGACAGGTCTGGTTTGGGCTGGCTAGGTCGGATGGCTCAATTTGACTAGGTAGAGCTCATTGAGCCATTAGGTTGAGCTAGGAAGCATGCTAAGCATTGGGCTGGATTGGGTTGAATCCCTGGGAGCTCCTGGAATTGATCCCATAGGCTGGAAAGTCCTGGATCCAACTTGGCAAAGCTTAATGGGTCGGATTGACCATGGTTAGAGTTACTTAAGCCACCTTGTTGACTGTTTGACTGGTCAAACAGTCAATCTAGGCTTAGGTGGACATGGGGAGGGTCTTGAGTGTTAGTTAAAAAAGGCTTGATGATTAAGGATTGGGTTTTGAGTATGCTTGAAATTTGATTTAAGTTGAAAGGGCTTAAAGGTTGATCTGGTCAACCTAGGTTGACTTGGTCAACTAGGTTGACCCTGAGCCAGGATTTGGGTTGGATTAATCTCAAATGGTATTTGAAGTCTGATAGGAGTGGTTTGAGGGTTTAAATAGGTCATTTGGGTCAAATCATCTATTTGGGCCCTTAATGGGCTTAATGGGTCAACTGAGTTGACTTGGTCAACCAGGTTGACCCAGGGTCAGGGATTGGGTCCAACCAGTTCAGAATGACATTCTGAGTCTACTGGTGGTGATCTCAAGGTCTGGGGAAGTCATTTGGTCAAAATGACCTATTTGGGCCCTTAATGGGCCTTTAGGTCAAACCTGGTTGACCTAGTCAACCAGGTGGGTCTAGGGTCTGGAAATGGGTTCAACAGATTTGAAATGACATTTGGAGACTAATGGAGGTGGTCCCAGGGTCAGAGGAGGTCATTTGGTCAAAATGACCTGTTTTGACCCTAAAGGGGCCTTCTAGGTCAACTAGGTTGACTTGGTCAACCAGGTTGACCCAGGGGCTGGTTCTGGGTTCAACAGGTTTGATTTGACATTTGAAACTTGCTGGAGGTGGTTGCATTTGATTTGGAGCTCATTTGGTTCAAATGACCATTTATACCCCATAGGGGTATTTTGGTCATTTTGACCCCTGGTCAGCTAAGGGTCAAATTGAGTCCAACAAAATGCAGTTTAATGCTCAATGGGTCATAATCAAGGGTCTGGAGGTAATTGTAGGCTTTGGAGAAAGCTCCAGGGTCAAAATCCACTGGGTGGTAGGTCCAGTGGCACAGACTGTAAATATTTAAAGGTTTTACAGCCTTTGGATTTCAATTCAGTTTCTGGGGTTAGAGATCTCAGAATGAGCTCAAATTTGGAGGGTTACCTCTAGAGACATGTCACATCAGTGTGGAACTGACAGATCTTGAATCAGAGGTCATTTGATAGGGTTTTGAAATGTTCAAAGATTTGCTGGAAAAGGCTTTCAGGACTTAGACCTTTGGCCTTGGATTTGAATCTGGAAATCTGGTTTTGAATTGGATTTTGAGTTTGAATGATATGGTTTGAATTAAGTCTAGATTGAATTGAAGTTTGGACTGATCTAGAGGAATCCTAGGGTTTAGAATAGGTCCTAGGGTCCAAATCAGCTTAAGGAAATCCTAGGGTCTAGAATAGATCCTAGGGACTGGAGTCTGGAAAGGTCCTGGAATCTAGAAGTCCTAGGGAAATCCTAGGATCTGGGGTCTGGAAGAATCCTATAATCTAGAAGAATCCTAAGATCTAGGAGTCCTAAGATCTAGGAATCCTAAGATCTAGATTGATCCTAAGATCTAAAATCTAGGAAAGATCCTAGGATCTAGAATAGTCTGAAAATTTGATTGATCTGAGATCAGGGTTGATTTAAATTTGAATTGATCTTAAAGTTTGGATTGATCTAAGATCAGATTGATCCTAGGGTTAAGATTGATCCTAAGGGTTGAAAAGATCCTAAGGTCTGGATTGGTCCTACTGAGCTCATACAAAAATGAGGTCAACAAATGGACCCCCAATATGTGTAATAGAATGTAGTTCTATTGCACATATTGGTGTTGACCGAATAGAATGGCCAAGTCTGGAGTTTTGATCCTAAAGGAATGAGAAATCTATCCCTGGGGGATTAGAGTTTGAATAGATACTAGGGTAGTGCTAGAAAAAGCGTATTCTACCACTAGTGGGTCTGGTCCTGAGGGTAGGAGAATCCTAACCTTAAGGGTAGAGGAACCTGGGTGATCTTATAGGGAGGAAGAACTCCTAACTATAAAGGATTGAATCTAGATTTGATTCTAGGGGAAAGAAAATCCTAACCTTAGAAGATTGAATTTGAAATGAATCTAAGGGAAGGAGATCCTAAACTTAGAAGTTTGAATTTGAAATGATGCTAGGGTAGTGCTGAGGCAGCGTACTCTACCACTAGTGGGTCTGGTCCTAAGGGAAAGGAAGAATTTATCCCTAAAGGAGAAGGAAGTCTGGGTGATCCTATAGGAAGGAAGAACTCCTAACTATAAAGGATTGAATCTGGATTTGATTCTAAGGGAAAGGAAATCCTAACCTTAGAAAATTAAATTTGAAATGATACTAGGGTAGTGCCGGGGACAGCGTACTCTACCACTAATGGATCTAATCCTAAGGAAGGGAAAGAATCCTATCCTTACAGTAAAAGAAAATCTGGATGATCATATAGAAAGGAAGAATTCCTAACTACAGAGGATCAAATTGAAATTCAATACTAGGGTAGTGCCACGAGGGGCGTACTCTACCACTAGTAGATCTAGTCCTAAGGGAAGAAACATCTAACCCTAAGGAAAGGAGGGTCTGGATGACTCTGTAGAAAGAAAGAATTCCTAACTACCGAGGATTGAGTTTGAATTTTGATACTAGGGCAGTGCCAAAAAGGGCGTACTCTACCACTAGTAGATCTAATCCTAAGGGAAGGGAGAAATACCTAGCCCTAAAGAAAAGAAAGCTTGATTGAGATTGATTCCAGGACGATGCCATAGAGGACTTACTCCATCACTAGGAAGTCTAATCCCAAGGGAAGGAAGGATATCCTACCCTAAGGAAGAGAGAACTGGATTTTGAAATTAAACTCAGGACGGTGCCATAGAGGACTTATTCCATCACTGAGGAGTCTAATCCTAAAGGAAGGAGAAAAGCCTAACCTTGAGGAGAAGATAGTTTGATTTTGGAGTTGAAATTGAATCCAGGATGGGGCCACAAGGGACTTATTCCATCACTGGGGAATCAAATCCTAAGAGAAGGAGAATACTTACTCTAAGGAAATGAGAACTGGATGATCTCATGGGAAAATAGTATTGCTCCCTATAGGAGATCAGGCTTAAAGTTTTGAATTTTGAAACTAGAATGGTGCCGCAGAGGACGTTATCCATCACTAGTAGATCTAATCCTAAGGAGAGAAAGCACGATGACTCACATCTGTCCTTAAGGAAAAGAAGACTGGGGAACCCTGAGGGAAAGAAGTATTGCTTCCCACAGAAGATCGGATCTAGATTTTGAACCTAAGATGGTGCCACAGAGGGCGTGCTCCATCACTAGAGGATCTAATCCTAAGGAAAGAAAGCACGATGACTCACATCTGTCCTTAAGGAAAAGAAAACTGGAAGAAGCTAGGATGGTGCCACGAAGGGCGTACTCCACCACTAGCGGATCTAATCCTAAAGATAGAAAGCACGATGACTCACATCTATCCTTAAGGAAAAGAAAACTGGAAGACTCTGTGAGAAGGAAGCATTGCTTCACACAGAATCGGATCTGGATTTTGAATCTAGGATGGTGCCACAGAGGGCGTGCTCCACCACTAGTAGATCTAATCCTAAGGAAAGAAAGCACGGTGACTCACATCTGTCCTTAAGGAAAAGAAAACTGGAAGAAGCTAGGATGGTGCCACGAAGGGCGTACTCCACCACTAGAAGATCTAATCCTAAGGATAGAAAGCACGATGACTCACATCTAAACTTAAGGAAAAGAGAACTGGACGATCCTGTGAGAATGAAGCATTGTTTCGCACAGAATCGGATCTGAAGTGATCGTATGTAAAGGAAACTTGCTTTACATAGAGGATCGAGTCAGGATGATCGTATATAGAGGAAACTTGCTCTATATAGAGGATCAGGTCAGGAATGATCATATGTGAAGGAAACTTGCTTCACATAGAGGATTGAGTCTAGAATGATCATATACAGAGGAAACTTGCTCTGTATAGAGGATCGAGTCTGGATTGATCGTATATAGAGGAAACTTGCTCTATATAGAGGATCAGGTCTGGAATGATCATATGTGAAGGAAACTTGCTTCACATAGAGGATCGAGTCTAGAATGATCATATACAGAGGAAACTTGCTCTGTATAGAGGATCGAGTCTGGATTGATCGTATATAGAGGAAACTTGCTCTATATAGAGGATCTCAACTGGAATGATCATATGTGAAGGAAACTTGCTCCACATAGAGGATCGAGTCTGGAATGATCATATACAGAGGAAACTTGCTCTATATAGAGGATCGGGTCTGGATTGATCATATATAGAGGAAACTTGCTCTATATAGAGGATCTAGTCTGGAATGATCATATACAGAGGAAACTTGCTCTGTATAGAGGATCGGATTTGAATTCTGGAATTTGATATTTGAATGATGTTTGAACTTGAATTTGATTGAAGATTTTTGAATCTAAAAATGTTTGAATTTAAAACTTGATTTGATAAATTTGAGTTTGAAAGGTTTTGAATTTGTGATGTGTTTTGAATTTGATTCGAATTGGTTTTGAATTTAAAATTTGATCTTAATTGATGTTGAATTTGATTTCAAATTTTGAATTTTGATTGTGTTTGGTTCGATTTTGATTTGTTTGAATTTGATTTTGAATTTGAAATGTTTTGAATTTAATTTTAAGTTTGACACTCATCTGGCATGGTACTTCCTGAAGAGCCTCCCCAACATTTGAAAATATTGAGTGGCATTCTTCAGGTTGATCAGTCCAAAGGAAATTTCCTCAAAGATCGTCATTAAAAATGAACGATCCAGTCAACATTGACTCAAGCTTTCCATTGAGTTTACAACGGATTAGAAGCGGTCTGCAAAAGACTACGACCAAGTCTCCTACTTGGGGAGTTCTAAAGTGACACAACTTATCAGTAACTTGAATCAAATGTGACTTATAAATTTTTGAAACTTTGTTGAGCTTAATGTGATTTTTATTTGAGGCCCTCGAGCTCCTCGAATTGAAGTCGGGCACTTTGCTCAACTATAGTTTGATTTTGAACAGCAAGTCTCAGCTCATGAAACTACACTTCTAGATCAGAATGATCTAGGACCCAGCACAGGGTGTGGTTTGATTTTGAACGATAATTTCCAGTATTATAAAATACTCCTCCAATGGGACTGAACTTGGATCCAGCATAGAGTGTAATTTTACAAAGAAGGCCTTGAAGGAAAGATGCCTACGCGCAAGGACTTACACACATTTCTCAAGGACCAAATTTAAATTTTTATCAAGAGTAGAAGATTCATTCTTCTTATTAGAAAACTTCCTCTAGGTACTTGGACCCTGTCGGAATGACAAGTGGGAACAAGTTCAGAAGCACAGTGAAAAGTTTGAGTGACCCCAACTAACCTGAAAAGGTTTGAGGATTTAGGTTTTGTTGACCCAGACCAAGTTTCGTAAGAACTAAACTGGGGTCTCCCTTAAGTATTTTGAATTAAAATCAATTTCAAAGAGGTTTAAGTTGAAATTCGAAATTTGATCTTTTCAATTCTCTAGCACGAGAGATTTTTGTATCTTGATAGATTATCAATGCACGGTAAAAATTCTGGATTCAAAATTTATCAAAGTCAAGTAATTTAAATTTGACTGGGTCTTTTGAGATTGAAGAATTTAGCAGGAGGGAGCCTCTTTCATTCTTTCTCTTTTCTTGGTGGCGCACTTTGCGCATCTTTTGATTTATAGTACATTTTGCACTATTTCTTAACTTGTGGCTCCTATTGTGCATCTTTTTGATTTTTGGTGCACTTTGTGCATTTCTTGATTGTTGGCGCATTTTGCGCATCTTTTGAATTCAATTGAATTTAAGAAGAGGCTACACCTTCTCTATTTCAATACCAGGATTACATCTCAAGTATAAGAGAAGAAAACTCATTCTCTTATGCAAGGACGAATAATCCTCAAGGTAGGACCCAGTCTTTTAAAATGAATACTGGCTTGACTTTTGAAAATCATTGAACAGAATTTAAACACGCAAGAGATATCTATTAGGATAGAAAATTACGAGAAAATTGAGAAGGTTTTCATTTCAAAGATCAACTTAAATTTGATATTGATTTAACTCAACAATTGAATCAATCCCACAAAAGAGGTGGGAAGGAGGGGTATTCAAACATTTGGAGTCAACTACAACTTTCTCCTGCTTAAGACTTCAAATAGAGGTCAATTCTCATTAAAAAGATGATTCAATTATCTTGAAAGTTTGAAATCAGTACACTTGAGAAATTGAAAGCTTTTCCTTAAAAAGAAATTGCAAATCTAGGTGGCAAGACCCCAGTAGTACGGAATTAAATTCCTACAATCTCCTTGGAGGGAGAGACTACTATGGGTCTGCACTATCCTTAGAAGTCATTGCATTACTTTAATCAAAAAGATTTATCTCAATAGGACTCCGTTGAAAGTTGGATTTTGACGGTATCACTATCTGATATAATCTTAGATTATTTCCCCTCTCTTATTACTAGTGGTCTAGTAATTAGGAGAGTGGCACCCCGAGTAGTTTCTATACCTCCTCCTCTCTAGTTGATGTAGTGGGACACGTATAGAAACGTGACCTAACATCATCTAGTAGAGTGGACGGGTCATAACCTTCAACTGGGGGCCTAGGGCCTAGTGCTGGAGTTTGTTCAGTTCTGGCTTGATTGATTCTCGCCATGTAGTAGTCAAGAAGATGTATTGAAGATTGTGCTCTCGTCTCTACAACCTCCCTCCTTTGAGCAACAGGAGAAGGGTGGAAATGATTTCCACCAGGGAAGGGGTACGTAGAAGGAGCAACAAACTTTTGATTAGCCTCGGACTTGACTTGCTTTAAGGCTTTCGCCTCAGCAGTCTTCCTGGCCTTGACAACCTTCTTTCTGACTCTACGAAGGTAGTTCTTCATTTTGTTCTTGCTGATCTTGCTGACGACAGGGGTATTAGAACTTGATCCAATCTCAGGCTGAGATGGTAGCTCTTCTATAGTTATTGAGTTCTGGTTCTTATCCTCCTCAGTAAAAGATACAGTGGGTAAAGGGGTGACAACAGCCTCCATCTCGGAGATGGGGGAGTCAACTCCTGACCCTAAAGTAATCTCAACCAAAGGGACATTCCTTCGTATTCCCGCAGACAGATCGATCATTTCTTCTCCGTCGACTGATAACTTGAAGTCTTGGAATTGCATTTCAAACTGGATGAAGTTTCCAGATGCGATTCCTTCGACTATCAAGTTTCTATCTAAAGAGAAAATGAGTTTCCCAGCCATTTGAGTGCTTAAATCCTGAAATTAATGAACAGTGATTTGAATTAGTTAATCTTGAATATGAATTTGAGTTTTAAATTTGATTAATGTTATTCAAAATTTGATAATTCAATCATGTTAAGCTTAAATTCAAAACAGTGGTTCGTAGAATTAACAAAGACTTAAGGGTTGAACCCGACTCTTTCGCTACACCAATTAACTTGGGGCAAAATGTCAAAATTCAAACTCGAACTTGAATTCAAAATTGAAGTTAAAATTTGAAGTGACAAATCAAATTCAAACTTGAAGTTGAGATTGTATTTTGATTCAAAGTTGGATTTGAATTTGAGTTTGAATTTAAGGTTGAAGTCGAATGGACCTTTCTTCAAATCTTGTGACTCAACAGATCGAGTTTCGCTCAATCATGTAGGTGCACAAAATTGATATGAAAAATCCAGGGATCGAGCTCGACTCTTTTCGTTTCACCAATTGACTTGGGTCGAAATGTCAAAGTCCCGATCAAAATTGAATTGATTTTAAATTGGAAATCAAATTCAAATTTCAGGTTGAAATTAGGTTTGTATTCAAAGTTTGATTTTGAGCTTGAGGCTCAAGTCAAATGTGTCTTTCTTCAAATTTTATGACTCAACAGACTGAGTTTCACTCAATCATGTAGGTGCATAAAAATTGATATAAAAGATCTGGGGATCGGGCTTGACTCTTTTCGTTTCTCCAATTAACTTGGGTCGAAATGTCAAAGTCCCGAATTTGACCTTGAAATCAAATCTGAAGTTTGAATTTAACTTTGGAATCAAATTTGAGTTCAATTTTGAAATTAAATTTGAACTTAAGATTGAATTTATTTTTGAGGTTGAATTAAAAATTAAATCTTGGATTCAAATTCAAGTTTGAAGTTGGATTTAAATTGAAATTGAATTTGAATTTGAATCTGGATTTGAACTCAAGGTTGGAATTGAACGGATCCTCTTCAAAATTTGGAACTCAACATATTGAATTTTGTTCAAATATGTAGGTCTACCAAATTAGCCTGAAGATCCTAAGGCTTGACTCTTTGCATCCCACCAAGCAATTTAGGGGTGAAATGTCAAAGCCCAGAATTGACTGGAGAATTTTTAAATTTGAATTGCATGTGTTCAACTACAATAGAATATTGTAGAAGACACATAGCAACGACGAATGAAGTTGATTTGAAAGATTTTCCTTGACTTTTGAAACTCAAAAATGTTGAGTTTTATTTTCAACATAATGGTTAACAAAATTCAAGGGAAAATCTTGAAACCTTGACTTGACTCTTTCGCCACACTGACTAGCTTAGGGTGAAATGTCAGAATCTAGGTTGAATTAAAGAAATTTTGAACCTGGATCTTTGAGATTGAGGGATTTTTTGCTTAGCATGCTGTGACTTATTCGCATGCGAGTTTGCAACATATGCAAAAAGATTTTGACAAGCTTGGCTTGACTCTTTTGCTCTACCAATGAACTTGGAGGCAAAATGTCAAAACCAGACTTGGAGGGAGGTTTCCTACACTCACCTCTCTTTTCACATGTCTTAATTGAGTTGGCCACACTCACCCAAGGAAGAAATGGGTAGAGGGACCAACGGAAGAAAGGTAGTCAAAACTACCGATGCAACAAAATTCGTACCGCTATTAAAGATGGAGAGAGAGATATTCCCCAGTGGAGTCGCCATTTTTTGTTTGTTTGATTAAAAAAATATATTGTTTTGAAAATGTGTTTAATTTTCTTTGGGAAAGTTAAATTTCTGGAATTTTGATTTTATAATTGAACACTTATTATGAATAATATATCACCTCGAAAGGTGAACATATCATTCCCTAATAGGTTCAGATTACAAATCTTTAGATTTATCTAATTATCGTAATCAAACTCAAGGAGAAATAATATTTGATTCCAAAGAATCAAAATAATATTTAATCCATTGTTTGATTATAATAATCAAGATAAAAGATCATTAATTTCATAATCAAAGTTACGATTGTAATTGATATATCTATCCGAAGAAAGAAGATATCAATCACTATCGATGGTTTGAATATGACGATAATGATCGTCAGGTTTGAATTTCCCAAAGATAATCAATTGAAGGTTTTGAAAACTTGATTTTAAAATCTGGTCTGGGTTTCTAAATCTCCTACGAGCGCAAGCCCTCGTAGTTAATTACATTGTAGGAAACCAGAAAATTTCCTACGAAAACTCTCGATTAAAATAGCGATACGAATTTTATTTAAGATTTTCAAAGATCGATATCAAAGAAGGTTAAGGACTTGAATTTTCAAATGGGATTGGTTCAAAATTGAACACTTATTTCTGAAGTCAAAGGAAGAAGAGTAGGAGATGTTTTGAGATTCTGAATCACTTCAGAAACACCTCAATTATCCTAAGTGTTGGGCTTGAATTTGATTGAAAGAAATGTTTTAATTTGAGTGATCAATTTTATTAGAAAGTGGGAATTAGATTCCCGAAAGATTGAGGTCTTAGGATTAAAAATCTGCCTCAGATCCTAAGTCTAAAATTGGGTACTGAAAATCAGTGACCCAGAACCTAGCTAATGCAATGCAATCTGGACTTACCCCGGCCTGGATTGGGGAGCCAGCTAAACCATCTAAACGCTTTTAAAACCATGAGTCAAAGTCTTTAAATGTAGAGTGGTTAAGGATATTGATTAAGATTGGTTTAAAGAATTGGGGTCGACATCTAGAGCAGATCCTAATTGACCCCTTAACATATGTTGGGTTAAATGTCTAAATAAAATGCAATTAAGATTTAGACTCGATTTTTAATTTGTATCTAATGCAATGCATGCTAGTTGACTCGATGAAATGCTTAAATCAATATGAAGCAGTTTTAAAATAGGCTTAAAAATAGGTTTTATCCTAGAGATTGCACAACATCCCCTTGGACAGAACTGCACCCTAATAGGTCAGGTGGTCTGCCAGAACCCACAGGCGGGGAGGTGCCTAACAAGGTAGAGAAAAGTTAATATGAATGCATGAAAAACTCCCGGCGAGTCCGGGCTTACTTCTTAAGAGCGTTAGAGTTTCTATCTGAGCTTAAAATTTTAAATTTTATTTAAGTAGAAAAGGTTAATGACCGTACCCTCACGAGCCTCCGATCGGGTTCCAGGCTAAATCAAAATCGACATGCAATAGCGCCAAATAAACTACTAAAAGCATGCGGGTCCTTAATCGCAATCAATACATCAATCAAATCAATTAAATAATTAAATCAATTAAATAAATATTCAAAATGAAAGTCCATGTGGCAAATGCCACTTAATAATACAACCCAGGGTCTGCAGTAAAGTAAAGTGGCCAGGTACCATTGACTACAACCCGGATTCTACTCCTAAGACTCAAGTGACTTTGAGATTTGAGATTCTTCTCGTTCTTCACTTCTTCGTCTCCTTAGAACTTCTTGGATTGTCGGGTCTGGATATCCAAATGAAAAGAAACTCCCCCTGAATAGGGGTGTTATCTTTTCTCTTTGGATACTTGAACTTCATCCTAATTTGGATCTCCAAATGGATAGGAACTCTCCCCTAAGGGATGTTCCTTCCTCTTTGGATTCCAAATTGGATTTTAAATGTCTCAATCTCAAAGTACTTTAAATAATACAACTCGAAATCAAATCAAATTACATCAAATTGAAATTAAAAATCTAGACTCAACAACCTGCAGGATTATCCTAATAATCAGCAGTTTATATTTGACATCCCAAGCAGTTAATATATTGAAATTTAAATGCTCAAACCAGCCACACTTGGCCATGCTCTTTTTGATTTAAAGGGGGACTTAAGCATGCTTAGCACCTGTGCAATTTAATAATCATGATTTTTTGCCCCCTTTAATTTATGCCCTGTATGAGCATGGCCACCTGCATAAGATTGAATCAGTACAAAACATTCCTAGCCTAGGGGTAGATCTAACGTACAATCAATCAAATCAAAGTGCAGTAAATAAATAAACAATCACATCAATATCAATTACTTAAATCTAGCAACCAGCATGCAATGAAAACCACGGAAAAACCCGGCACACGCAAGTAGCAGAAAAGTAAACACCGGCCTAACCTAAGACTAAAGTTGGTTGTCCTAACAAACCATTTAAAGTGTGTGAGGTAGGCTGTGTGGCTTTGATGTGTCCTAAATAGGATGATTTGATTGAAGTTGTTTAAAGTTCTAGTTGGTTGAAGGCTTAAGGGAAGATTTAATTTGAATTTAAATATTAATGACTTGAAATTGATTTTGAATTTGATTTTAATTGTTTGTTGGATATCACCTTTGTTTCACACCGAGGCCGTGAAGTTTATTTCACCTTCCTTGGGGCTAATTTAATAGCCTCGTAGGCCTGGGTTACCCAGTGGTACCCGATATCATTAAATGATTTGAGTTTGATTTAAGGTTTAAAGGTTGATTAAATTTTAATTAGAATTGGTTGATTGCTGGTTTTAATGTTGATTTAAGATTTTCTGAAATTTTTAACAATTTATTGAATTTTGATATTTTTGGATTATTTTAATGATTTAATTAAAGGGTTAAAATTTGACTTTTTGATTTAAAGTGTTTTCTGGAAATTCAATATTTTATTAAAATACTAGACCTTAATACGATCAGTTAGACAGTAAGTACACTGAAATTGGATTTTTCTACATTTTATTATGAAAGTTTGAAGTTTTGACTTGAATTTGAACTACGTTTGACCAAAAGTTGACTTTTTTTTAAAATTAGTTGCTTTCTGGAAACTTAACATTTTTAATAAATATTAGAGCTTAAGATGAGTTGTATGCCTTTGAGTTTGCTCAATTTGGAGTTCATTTGAATTAGTTATGAATTTTTGAAGTTTTGAGTATTTAATGAATTATTTAAATTGTTTAATTAGAGACTATTTTTATGATTTGAATCCAAATGACCTCCAAACTTCTTGAAATCAACTCCAAAGGTCAGGAATGACCTAAGGAGTGATCTCCAAGTGTTTGGAAATTTTCTGGAATTTTTAATTATTTTTAATTAATTAAATTAACTAAATTTCAGATTTCAATTAAACTTAAATTAAACTCAATTTTGAAGTCCAGTCAAGGGGCTTTTATTTTTCATTGATTAGGGGTTTAATTCTGGTCAGTTAGAGGGGTTAATTGTATTTTTTGGATTTAAATTTGATTTATTAGAATTTTTGGAGGGTTTAATGGCTTAATTAAGGTTTAATCTTAAGGGATTTAATTAAGGGATTTAATGGGCTCAAATTTTAGTGATAATTTTCCCTAGAGCAGGGAATGTCACTAAACTTAAGGGGCTTAAGTTTCAAGTCATTTGGATTTAAGTTTGATTTGTTAGAATTTTTTTTTAAAAGTTTTAAAGTTTGATTAAAAGATTAATATTTATCTAATTAATTAAATGATTTAATGATTCTCAAAGTTACTGGAAATTTTCCTATGGGCTTGAGATGTCACTAAATTTGAATGTTCAAAATTTCAAGTTAAAAGGATGTAAATCCTAATTATTAAAATTTTCTAAGTTTTCTAGACTAAAGATCCTTAATTATTGTCCTTAGATGTCACTAGGTTAAATAGGTTCAAATTGAAGTTCACTAACCCTTGACTCAACATGTAACACACACATCAAACAATCATGAATAGAATGAAATGTGCTAATACCCTATGGAAAGATTTTATAATAAACTATTAAAGTTATAGGTTATACAATAACCTATAAACTCAAATAATTAACTATAAAGAATTAGGTGCATCAAATCAGATTGAAAACATTTGAAGATATAAAAGGTATCCTCAAATGAAGCTCAATCTAATTTGATATTATAATCAGATATGATTTGTTAATTGTTTATGGAAATCCATACACTATTCAAAGCAAATCTTCCTCAAACCACACCTGATTACAATCTAATTTCATCTTTCAATGAAAGGAAAACTCTCACTGATTCCATAGAGCCCTAGTATGAATGAATTGAATTTGGATTGAATTACTTATGAATTTTCAAAAATCAAGATCAAATAATGATCATGATTTTTGTAAATTCACAACTTAATTGAGATTGCATCAAATGAGCTTAAGAAAATTAAGGAGGATCATGAACAGACCCTAGAATACCTCTGCCAAAATTCAGCTCAAAATAATATGTATATATTTATTTAAAATTAAAAAGAGGTTTTCTGAATAAATGAAATAATTATTAAAATATTAATCAAAATAATTTAAATTTATTTTTAAAATAAAGTAGGGAAGAATATGAATAAAACGAGCCCAAGAACTCCAAAAATGGTTGGGAAATGAAATTTCCACAAATTTTTGAAGTTCTGGGCTATTTTTAAATTAATTTTAAGAATTAAAAACAAAACAAACGGCGGCGTTGACTCGGGTCCAGACTCTCCACGCGGCGCGACGGGATACGGCCACGTGGATGGCGGCGGTCAAGCGGGTCCCTCTACTTATCCAGCGCGGCGTTTATGGCAACCGTTGGATATACCATGGCTTCGATCCGATGGCTGTGATCAGATCTATGGTAGATCTTTGATGAAGAATATCGGACGGTTAAACAGAACCCCGCGGTTTCAACGAAGGGTCTGGATTGAGCCGGACGAAGACAGGATCCATCTGCGGTTTTAATACATCGAACCGGGCCACCAATCCAACTCGATCGCAGCCGTTGATCTAAATAAAACAGATCAAACGGCTGCTGTACTGTCTTCCTCCTCCCGCTCAACAGCAAACCCTAAGCCCGTTTTTTTCATTTCTTTTACTCAAAACAATGGATCAAATGGATTTAAAATTATAACAGAGATTAAATAGAGTTTAAGAAAACATGTGGAGGTGTTTTTTAAGCATTTGATGCAATCTTCAATAACCTAATTAGAAATCTAGATAAATGCCTAGGGTTAGAGTTTTACCGAAGTAGGTTTGATGGAATCAGTTGATTCAGGATTCTCTGAATTTGTGGATTGTCCACGCTCAGATTTGTAGAAGACTTCGGGCTCAGAGGAAGCTCCTACAGAAAGTTGGGATGACTTGGACGGAACTAGCTTTGGTTCGCCGTCGAATTCGTCGCCGGCGGCCACCAAATATCAGGAAATGCTCTAGGAGGAGTATAAGGAGCTCTGGGAACTCAGAACGAAAACTCAAAGTATCTGGAGCTGGACCGGAATGAAAGATAGCTTGGTATATGCTTTCCCGTCTCTCCTCCCCCTATTCAGCTGCTGGAGATGCTTTTGGACCATCCAGATGCCTTAGGTAGAGTCCTTAGATGTTTGACATCTGGCACAGGCCGTTAGGGGACAGAGGGGAGAATCGTACGAGCTGGAATGACTAGGAGGTTGTCTTCACGTGGGGAGGACCACCTGGGTCGGTCAGGTCGGGTTGGAGGCACTCCAGCAATTGGGTTGGGTCTGGTTAGCTCCAAAGAAACTTCTGGAGTCCTTAGGGTGAACTGGACAGGTCTGGTTTGGGCTGGCTAGGTCGGATGGCTCAATTTGACTAGGTAGAGCTCATTGAGCCATTAGGTTGAGCTAGGAAGCATGCTAAGCATTGGGCTGGATTGGGTTGAATCCCTGGGAGCTCCTGGAATTGATCCCATAGGCTGGAAAGTCCTGGATCCAACTTGGCAAAGCTTAATGGGTCGGATTGACCATGGTTAGAGTTACTTAAGCCACCTTGTTGACTGTTTGACTGGTCAAACAGTCAATCTAGGCTTAGGTGGACATGGGGAGGGTCTTGAGTGTTAGTTGAAAAAGGCTTGATGATTAAGGATTGGGTTTTGAGTATGCTTGAAATTTGATTTAAGTTGAAAGGGCTTAAAGGTTGATCTGGTCAACCTAGGTTGACTTGGTCAACTAGGTTGACCCTGAGCCAGGATTTGGGTTGGATTAATCTCAAATGGTATTTGAAGTCTGATAGGAGTGGTTTGAGGGTTTAAATAGGTCATTTGGGTCAAATCATCTATTTGGGCCCTTAATGGGCTTAATGGGTCAACTGAGTTGACTTGGTCAACCAGGTTGACCCAGGGTCAGGGATTGGGTCCAACCAGTTCAGAATGACATTCTGAGTCTACTGGTGGTGATCTCAAGGTCTGGGGAAGTCATTTGGTCAAAATGACCTATTTGGGCCCTTAATGGGCCTTTAGGTCAAACCTGGTTGACCTAGTCAACCAGGTGGGTCTAGGGTCTGGAAATGGGTTCAACAGATTTGAAATGACATTTGGAGACCAATGGAGGTGGTCCCAGGGTCAGAGGAGGTCATTTGGTCAAAATGACCTGTTTTGACCCTAAAGGGGCCTTCTAGGTCAACTAGGTTGACTTGGTCAACCAGGTTGACCCAGGGGCTGGTTCTGGGTTCAACAGGTTTGATTTGACATTTGAAACTTGCTGGAGGTGGTTGCATTTGATTTGGAGCTCATTTGGTTCAAATGACCATTTATACCCCATAGGGGTATTTTGGTCATTTTGACCCCTGGTCAGCTAAGGGTCAAATTGAGTCCAACAAAATGCAGTTTAATGCTCAATGGGTCATAATCAAGGGTCTGGAGGTAATTGTAGGCTTTGGAGAAAGCTCCAGGGTCAAAATCCACTGGGTGGTAGGTCCAGTGGCACAGACTGTAAATATTTAAAGGTTTTACAGCCTTTGGATTTCAATTCAGTTTCTGGGGTTAGAGATCTCAGAATGAGCTCAAATTTGGAGGGTTACCTCTAGAGACATGTCACATCAGTGTGGAACTGACAGATCTTGAATCAGAGGTCATTTGATAGGGTTTTGAAATGTTCAAAGATTTGCTGGAAAAGGCTTTCAGGACTTAGACCTTTGGCCTTGGATTTGAATCTGGAAATCTGGTTTTGAATTGGATTTTGAGTTTGAATGATATGGTTTGAATTAAGTCTAGATTGAATTGAAGTTTGGACTGATCTAGAGGAATCCTAGGGTTTAGAATAGGTCCTAGGGTCCAAATCAGCTTAAGGAAATCCTAGGGTCTAGAATAGATCCTAGGGACTGGAGTCTGGAAAGGTCCTGGAATCTAGAAGTCCTAGGGAAATCCTAGGATCTGGGGTCTGGAAGAATCCTATAATCTAGAAGAATCCTAAGATCTAGGAGTCCTAAGATCTAGGAATCCTAAGATCTAGATTGATCCTAAGATCTAAAATCTAGGAAAGATCCTAGGATCTAGAATAGTCTGAAAATTTGATTGATCTGAGATCAGGGTTGATTTAAATTTGAATTGATCTTAAAGTTTGGATTGATCTAAGATCAGATTGATCCTAGGGTTAAGATTGATCCTAAGGGTTGAAAAGATCCTAAGGTCTGGATTGGTCCTACTGAGCTCATACAAAAATGAGGTCAACAGAACTACCCTCATGAGTGAAGAAGTAATGTCAGGCCACATGGATATCAGGATCAAGGATAACATATGAGATATTTGGAAGGAAATCATGAAGAGAAAACTTAGTTTTAGGTAAAGCTAGTACTGTAAGGGAAACCACCAATTCAATTAAAAGGAGAAGCATTAGATGTTAAAGGAAATAAACTTGTGAAAGCTTAAGTGTTTGCCATTACACCTCAAGAAGCCAGAGATTTAGAGGAGGTAGTTACATGTATACTTTTGATTTCTAATAAGTTTGGCAAAGATCTTTTTTATTCTGGTGCATCCCATTCATTTATTTCTGAAGAATTTTATTCTGATTTATCTATTGAAACAACATATTTTATACCTTCCTTCTGTGTTATGATGTTGATAGGGGATATTTTGCCTACCAATAGGATGTATTTTATGAATCTAGATATTAAGGGTCACAAATTTTTAAAAGCAGTAATTATAGTGCCTAATAAAACTTTTGATATTATTTTGAGAATGGATTGGCTAGTTAAATATTTTACTACAATTAAATGTTGGAAGAAAAGAATAAAGTTTATTTGCTAAATAAGAAGACCTTCTACTTTCCTTATGAGAAGAATGCAATATGTTCTCTTATTAGTGTAGTGAAAATGGGTAAATATCTAAGGAAGGGGTGAGTTTGTGTTCTTAGCTAAAATAGAGGTCTTAATTAAAGACGTACTGGCATTACAATATGTTTAAGTAGCTTTTGAAAGTTCTTTAGGGATGTTAAGACCTTATGAATTAGTCCCGAGGCTAACCAAGAGAGGGGGGGGGGGGTTGAATTGGATGTTTAAAATTTTTTTAACAAAAAGTAATATCTTTTTATATCTTGCAGTGGAAACAAATTAAATCAATAATAAAAAGATCAATCATAGATTTCACCCAAGTAGTTAATCGCAGTAAAATAAAATGTGGAAAATAATCAGAAAGAACACACCAGATTTATAGTAGTTCGGTCCAACCTGATCTACGTCCACTTCTTGGAGGCACCCTCCGAGTATTGCACTAAACCTTTAGTGACTCTCCTTTAGCCCCCAAAGCTAGGCGGAGAGGCCCTTACAAAATCACTTCCACCTTCCCCGGCGCGGTGGAGTAGCTTGGTCCTTTGACACCAAAGAGATCTTCTTCTTTCCAAAAGTTCCCTCGAGATGACCCTTGAATCTGATGGTACTTAGGTGCAAGCTTGCCGGAGCAACCGTGTGAACCCCCTCACACTCCCTCGAAAATCCCCCTTCCAAGGCTCTTCTCCCTCTCAAACTCCACCTTTTCCACTCTCTCTTTTAAGCTCTTTCTTTAAGTTTTCTCCAAAAGAAATAAAGCCTCAATGGTTGGCAAAGACACTTATCAAGTGCCTTGAGAAAGCATAAATAAAGAGCTCCAAAAACCCTTCCAAATCAGTTCTGGTAGCAAAGATCATCCAGGATGATCGCAGGATCGTCCAGGACGATATGCTTAAAAAGGCGACTTCAGAAAATCCTAAAAACTCAATTCTGCCGTCAAAGATTATCCAGGATAATCGCAGGATCATCCAGGATGATGTGCAGAATTTGACCTGATAGTCTTGAATGATCTCAGCATAGTCCAGGACGATCAGTATAAATTTTGCACAAATCATCCAGTACGATATATAGATCATCCAGGACAATCAGAATATCAAATTATGCATATTTGATTAAATAATCATAGGATTAATTTAGGCAACATTATCATAGATCATTCAGGACGATCTAGATCGTCTAGGATGATTAGAACAAAATTTGAATCTTAAATCCTTGTCTAAATTATTATGATGGCTAGGGTTTTGAGATCGTAATGGATCATCCAGGATGATATAAATATCATCGAAGATGATTAGTTCAATGAATAGATCGTCCTAGATGATTTAAATCGTCCAATAGGATTTGTTCAAAAGTTGAACTTCTAGTTTTGACTAGATCTCACTCCCCCTGAGTGTGTGAGTATATAGTTACAAACAAGCATACACCTTTATAGGACTTTACTCAAGAAATTAAAAAGTACATTATACCCATTATAAATATCATCACTACAGCCTATTATACCCATTCTTGAGCCTTGAATCTTTGTTGGAAGGTGCATGCTATTCTTGAAATATTAGTATACACACAAATAAATATATATTACAAATACTATGAGATGTGAGTTATAATATTTGTTATTATAAAAAAAAAAACTCATGAGCCCGAGTCACAACAATCTTCCCCTTTTTGATGATGACAAATGTTACTGGTTGAATTCACAAATAAAAAATATTTTCTTCTAATCTCCTCCTCACTAAGAAAAGACTTTTTAAAAATAGGGAGAAACACAAAATTTTTTTTTATTTAAAAAAAATATAATACAAATAAACTTCACAAATACAACAGTACGTTCTCTTCCTTTGACATTATCAAAAAGAAGAGGAGCATAGAAATACAAAATAGAAAAAATATACTAAAAGATCAAAAATGGTCCCTAATCTGGTGAAATTTTTTTTTGAAAAATCATTTTAAAATATCAAGAATTTTCTTGTAATGAGAAAGTTACCTCTTGATTTTATTCAAAAGCTTAGTAAGGCATGTATTGACCGCTCATAACCCAGAAAGATTAGATATTCAGAAATTATTAATCCAAACTTAGGTTTTAAAAAGGCTAAAACTTTTTTTAAGCCATTATTTAAATCAAGGAATAAATTAGATAAGGAAATAAAAATCTTTTCAAAACTCCTTTCATAAAATATATCTAATAGAAGATTGATGCAAAGTAATAAATTATAAATCATGATTTTCAAACTCAAGTAACGAACTTATCAAAAAGACTATGAGTTTTCTAAAATTTAGAGATTTATAAGAAGGGAAGCTAACTTTTTATGGGCTCATTTTGTACCTCTTTTCATTTTGGCGCTCTTTGCGCATCTTTTAATTTTTGATACACTTTGTGTATCTTTTCAATTTGGTGACATTGCGCATCTTTTTAGCTTTGAGCTCATTTTGTGCCTCTTTTGATTTTTATAATTTTTCTCCTTTTTAAATCTTTAAAATCATCAACCCCTATTCTTATGATAAAGATGAATAACCCGATTAAGATAATCTTTGAAGTAGGTTCATTAACTTGCAAAAGATTCCTATGAGATAGACAAAATATAGGGAGATGAAAAAGATTCAATTTCAAAAATCAATTTATAATATGAAACAGATTTTGAATCAAAAGTGAAATAGCCTTATATAAAAAAATGAGATAGAGAGACAAAATCATAAGTTTCTTTTCTTTGCCTGATTTTAGAGAAATCAACCATAACTTACATAGAATTTTCAGAAAAATAGAAGGTAAATTTTCCATTTTTAGAAAATATGATCTTTGAAAAATAATTTTGATTTTCTAAAATATAAATGAAATAAAAGGTGATATGTGTGTGATGATCAAAGAAACTATACAAACAATATAGAAACTAATTTTAAAATTTTAAAAGAAAAATAAGAAAATAAGAAAAAGAGAAATAAAACATAAAAAAATAACACCTAAAACAAAAACAAAAACATAACGAATAAAAAATAATAAAAAAGTAAAAAATATAAACACAAACACACAAGAAAAATATTAATTCACATCATCTCGCTCCTGGTCTGATGATTCAGAAGCTAGGTCTGCCTAGGAGATTTTTTGCTTTATATTATTTGCCCTTATTACAATTTTCTTGGCTTTACCCTTTCCTTTTTCTGGAAGGGTTTTTAAGTTCGGGCATTGATTTTTCATATGTCCAAATTTTCTATATCTAAAGCAAATAACATTAGAAGAAATTATAATATTCTTACATTCTTTACATTTGTTCCACTTTTGTTGATGTTGATGCTTGTACTTTAGTAGACTTTTCAATTTATTTGTTATTGATATTAATTCCTTACTTTCATCATCTTCTGAGTCACTTTCATCCATATCTTCAGGTTTTAATACTATAGTTTCATCTACATCCAAAAGCTTTTGACCCAAACCTTGCTCGTAAGCAATGAGTGAGCCAATCAGATTATCAATAGAATGTTCATTCAATTTTTTTGATTCACAAATAGTAATAACTTTGGCATCAAACTTATCAAGTAGGCAATATAGAATTTTATTGACCTTTTCAAAGTTTGAAAATTCTTTACTTAAAGCATGTAATGATGTTATAATTTGAGTAAACCTATTGTACATGTCTAAAATTATCTCATAAGGTTTCATGCTAAAAAGTTCATAATTGTGCATTAGAATATTCAACTTAAATTTTTTAACTTCACTAGTTCCTTCGTACGTAATGCATAATTTATCTCAATTTTTTTTACGAGTGGTACATGTAGATATTATCATGCAATTAGAATTTAAAGCATATAAAAATAATTCAAATATTTAGCATTCAATTGAGCATTGATCTGATCTACTCTACACCATTCAGGAAAAGAAATATTAGTTTTGATTCCATCAATAATATGTGATGGTGTAGAATAACCAATTTGAATCATATGCCACATGCGATAATCTATTAATTTTAAGAAAGTAGACATACGAATTTTCCAAAAATTAAAAGTAATATTTTTAAATAAAGGTGGTCGAGTGATTGAATATCCTTCCACAATATTATAATTTCCAAAATTAGCCATGGATTTTTTCAAAAGTTTTCAAAAATGTAAGCCCTTATGAACTAGTCCCGAGGCTAACCAAGATGGGGGGTTAATTGGATATTTAAAATCTTCTTTAATAAAAAGTAATATCTTTTTATATCTTGCAGTATAAATGAATTAAATTAATAATAAAAAATTAATCACAGATTTTGCCCAAGTAGTTAATCATAGTAAAATAAAATGCAGAAAATAATCAGAAAGAACACACCAGATTTATAGTGGTTCGGTCCAACCTGACCTATGTCCACTCCCAGGAGGCACCCTCCTAGTATTGCACTAAACCTTTAGTGACTCTCCTTTAGCCCCCACAGCAAGGCGGAGAAGCCCTTACAAAATCACTTCCACCTTCCTCGGTGCGGCAAAGTAGACGGGTCCTTTGACACCAAAGAGATCTTCTTCTTCTCAAAACTTCCCTCGAGATGACCCTTGAATCTGATGATACTTAGGTGCAAGCTTGCCAGAGCAACTATATGAACCCCCTCACACTCCCTCAAAAAACCCCCTTCTAAGGCTCTTCTCCCTCTCAAACTCCACCCTTTCCACTCTCTCTATCAAACTCTCTCTTTAAGTTTGCTTCAAAAGAAACGAAGACTCAATGGCTGCCAAAGACACTTATCAAGTGCCTTGAGAAAGCTTAAATAAAGAGCTCCAAAAACTCTTCCAAATTAGTTTTGGTGGCAAAGATCATCCAGTATGATCGCAGGATCGTCCAGGACGATGTGCATAAGAAGACGGCTTCAAAAAACCCTAGCAACTCAATTCTACCGTCAAAGATCATCCAGAACAATCGCAGGATCATCCAAGATGATGTGTAGAATTGGACTTGATAGTCCTGGACGATCTCAGGATAGTCCAGGACGATCAGTATAAATTTTGCACAAATCATCCAGTACTTTATACAGATCGTTCAGGATGATCAGAATATCAAATTATGCATATTTAATTGAATAATCATAGGATTAATTTAGGCAACTTTATGTTAGATCGTCCAGGATGATGTGGATGATCTAGATCATCTAGGACGATTAGAATAAAATTTGAATCTTAAATCCTTGCCTAAATTATCATGGCGGCTAGGGTTTTGAGATCATAATGGATCATCCATGATGATATAAATATTATCCAGGATGATTAGCTCAATGAACAGATCATCCTGGATGATTTCAATCATCCAGTATGATTTGTTCAAAAGTTGAACTTCTAGTTTTGACTAGATCTCACTCCCCCTGAGTGTGTGTATACATAGTTACAAGCAAGCATACACCCTTATAGGTTTTGACTCAAGAAATCAAAAAGTACATTAATGAAAATTTTAAATATCATCACATCATAACCTATTTTACCCATTCTTGAGCCTTGAACCTTTGTTAGAATGTGCATGTTGTTCCTAAAATATTAGTATACACACAAATAAATATATATTATAAATACTAGGAGATGTGAGTCATAATATTTATTATCATCAAAATAAAAACTCATGAGCTTGAATCACAATAGTTTTAGAATTTTTAGATGTTTTTCCTGATGAATTACCTTGATTACCACCTGAAAGGGACATTGAATTTGAGATAGAACTGCAACCATGAACATCAGTAACCTACAAATTGCCCTATAGAATGGCTTTAAGAGAATTGCAATCAGTTGCATGAATTAATGAATAGGAGATTTATCAGAGCAAGTTACTCACCTTGGAGTGCATATGTACTTTTTGTTATGAAGAAAGATGGATCCATGCGAATGTGTATTGATTACAGAGAGATGAACAAAGTGACCATCAAGAACAAATATCCACTCCCACGTATTAATGACTTGTTTGATCAGTTGATAAATAATAGTATTTTTTAGAATTGATTTAAGATCAGGATATCATCAAGTGATAGTTAAAGAAGCAGATGTTAGTAAGACAACTTTTGGGACAAAGTATGGTCATTTTGAATTTAGAGTCATACCTTTTGGGTTGACAAATGCTCCTACTACTTTTATGGACATGATGAATTGGGTTTTCAAAGACTATATAGATTGGTTTGTAATTATTTTCATTAATGACATTTTGATATATTCAAACTAATAAGGAGCATGCTAAATATTTAAGGATAGTTTTGAACACATTGAAAAAAATTAGTTGTATGTAAAAATTCAAAATGTGAATTTTAGCTAAGGAATATTACATTCTTGAGGAATATTATCAGTGGTGATGAGATTTCAGTAGACACATAGAAGGTAAAAGAAATTATGGAATAGCCTACACTAAAGAATGTTATAGAGGTTCGTAGCTTCTTGGAATTGGTGGAATACTTTAGCAGGTTTGTTAAAAGATTCTCACAAATTATTATGCTCTTATTTAAGCTGATGAGAAAAGATGTTAAATTTGAATGGATTGTTAAATGTGAGAAGAGCTTTCAGGCATTGAAGATGCATCTGACTATAGCACTAGTGTTGATACTTCCATCAGAAACAGAAGGATTTTAGATTTACAGTGATGCTTCTTTGAAGGGTTTAGAATGTGTTTTAATCTCGAACATACATCGAGATAATTGAAGCAACATGAAAGAAATTATGTTATGAATATCTTATGTAAAATATAGAAATTTTCATGTGTTTTTATTTGACTGCAAACTTGTTTATTATTGCTTATACATTGCTTATCTATTTTATTGAGCTCTAGCTTATTAGTAATGGTTGTGCCACAGAAAAGGGAAAAGAGATAGTGAGACATTCGATAGGAGGGTTTACTACTCTTTTTGTGTGCATATATTTTGAGTGTACATAGAGATCCAAGTGAAAGTTTTATAGACACTTTTGGGTATATAAATAATATTTAAAAAATTTTAGTAAAGCTCTATATTTTATTTGAATGTTTTAAATATGCTTCCTATTGTGAAATATAAAATTTGATGTTAGGATAGTCTAAATAGGCCACTTCTTACTCACCTGATTTTGATAAAAGTAGTTCAGAATGAGTGTTATAAAAAATATGTTTCAACAGATTCTCTCACTTTGTACACACCAGGTTGATTATAAGGGGGTTCAAAATGGGGTGTGACATATAATGACACATTTTAAATTTATATCACTCAAGAACTTAATTTTTTATGAATAATTAATCCACATAACGCATTTATTATTTTGTACTTGCATTATATACATATAAAAATGTTATTTAATTTAATCATTAAGAATCATATCATCGTTAGAATTATGTCTACTTTTTTTTAGTTTTACCATTAAGAACAAGATCATTTGTAGAATTATTAGTAATGGTAAACTTATAAAATAAATTTATTATTTCATAAATAATATAACTAATAATTTTATACTTTATAAAAACTTTAATGTTTTTTAAATCCTATTAACGTGCTTGAGGTGCGCTTGCATTTAAACTAGGCTAAGACGGTATGCACATTGCACTAAGACAGTATGTACATTAAAATATATAGTAGGTCGTAGGCCCCAAGTTTTTTAACGAGTATATTTGGATGTTGATATAGCAGTGCTTGAGTTTCACAAAATGGTTTTACATATTCTTTTTTTTTCTTCGATAGATATTATAATTGATATAACATGTCATATCTTAATTTTAAATTTTATTATATCAATTTTTTTTTAATTTTTATTCACGTGCACTAGTACATTTATACTAGTCTTATCAAGTGGAAAGATAAGCATAAATGTAATGATTTCTCTAAATGAAGTACAACAACTATGTTCAAAATTGCTTGTAAATATTAACTTGAACAATTAATTAGAGCTATATTTTCTCAATGCTACTAGGTTTATAAGGATCTACTTGGCTCTCTTATATTAGGGGACTTTCCTGATTTTCATCCATTGATTTCAGAGACTTTAAGGCTTCATTTGGGATAGTTTTAGACCACTTTTTTTTCCTATTTTTTATAGATTTTTGTACTAAAAAAAGATTTACAAAGCAGTAAGAAAACCATCCCAAACAAAGCCTAAATCTTGATAACCCTAGCAATCACTATTTCTTTGCAAGACTTCTAATTTCTTTATTAAATCTTAAGTTGTAATTCAATTGTAGGAACTTTGTTCCTTGCTTTGGCTCTATACTAGTTGTAGTTAAAATTAAATTTATATTAGAATAATTATTGGAGGACTGATCAATTAGTTTAAAATTATCTTATTTATTATAATAAATATATAATAAATGCTGTGTCAAATTTTGGTTCATTTGAAATTCATTCTCAAGTTCAATTTTGGTGTATTTGGAATTCCACCACCGCAGCTGGCATCCACTGCCAACCTTCAGCCACTGAACGCCGCCACCGCTGCCACCGCTTCCACCCGCCACTATCTTTATCAATCACCGCTCACCTCTGGCCACCACCACCATCGTCAGCCACCATTGCCGCATCAACCATCAACCACTGCCATCACCACCTCCACCACTGCCCATCTCCAACCGCCAACGACAGTAACCACTGTTGCTGACCACCGCCCACCTTTGGCCATCGCTAGTCAACACAACTATCACTAGTGAACCGCCTTCTCTGATTGCCACTGACACCGGCCATCACTAACAATCACCCTTTCTGAACTTTACATTATATTAATTTTATTTCAAACCAAATAAAAAAAATCCATATGGATCATTTCCTCTGACTCTTTATGAATGACCACAATGATCCATGACTATTTAAAAGCTTCATTTTAGTCCCATGAATTTTTAAATAAGAACAAGACTTATTTGGTCCCTATTTAAAAAGTCAATGCATCAAATTAGTATTTTATGTAGCCGAGAACTATTTTGATCTCTAAAAATGTTAAGGGACAACTTTGGTACTTTTCTCATTTTACACTCTTCAAAATAACTTCAAAATATTCATTTTGCATTGTATTCCTTTTTCAGCCAACTAAAGAGCCTCATATTCCTTTCCATCACATGAAATTCATTAATAGATGTTTAAGTTAAGTAAAGCTATCATGTTCTTTTTTTTCGGTCTTTTTTTACTACTAATAAATCAACGTCACTCTAATTTCTCATATATCTACATTCAATCTATCTCTCTTCCCGATCCCCCGCCCTTCTCTCTCTCTCTGCCTCTCTCTAGAATAATTTATGATATGGGTAAGGATATCATCATTAGTATATTCTGAGCACCTATCATACTACTATTATAAAAGTCTCTTGAGTTTATTCTCAAACGCAACCCCAGCCTTTCATTTTATTTATCAAAGATAAATCGTTACCATTCTTTTTATTGCATAATATTTTTTTATTACTTCTTTATTATAATTAGTATTGTATTCTCTTAATCGCATTCAATTAAGAGAATCTGCAATGGCTATTATAGAATTCACAAAAATGGCTCTTAAGAGAATCCGCCACAATAAATACTATTAATTAATAAATTTAAATGTACTATTACAGAATTCACAACCTATTAAACAGCTCTTCAGATAATCTGTTGCATTAAATACTATTAAAAAATAAATTTAATCGTATATAATAACATTTCATTTAAGCAAATTAATAACCACTTCAGCTTTTATTTCATATTCGTGACTGACCTCACCCTCTAGTTCCTATTTGTGAGTGATTTTGCCAAGCTTTTCCTATTCGGGACTTTTCAGCTTGCCCTATATTTTCCTCTTCCTCTTCGCAAATTATCATGTGTGAAACCGCTCCATCTTTGTCGATGCTATATATATTCTCAATGAGTTCAAATAGCAATCACACCCCAGCTTTCGTTGTGTGCAAACAACTATCACACCCCAGCGTAGGATAATGGTTGCTTGCAAGATTTCTGGTTTTTTGTTTTAACTTTCAAGTTCATTTTTCTTTTTATTACTTTTTTTTTCAGTTTGATTTGAAGTTCTTTGTTTAAATTTATCTGATTTTAGGTTGTTGTGATAAATAGATTTATGTTGGATTATTGCAAATAAAATTTGATTTAAATAACATTTATCAACTCTATCATGTGTTAGTTTATTTATTCGTAAACTAGGTGAAGCCTTTTTTTCAATTTGATTTCACGTTATGCGACAAAAAAAATTTTATTTAGTTTATTGCATTATTTTTCTCATTTGAATAATATTTATCAACTCTGTTATGCTTCAGTATTCATAAACTATGTGAAGAATTATTTTTATTAAGTCATAAAATCTGAGAAAATTAATAAACTATGTGAAGCCTCTTTTTCAATCTGATTTCACGATATGTGATAAACAAAATTCTATTTGGATTATAACATATTTTTTCTCATTTGAATAGCATTTATCAATTTTGTTATATTTAAGTAAAATTATATGGGTCATAGTTGTGGAAACTTGACAATATTAAAGGTTGTTTTGGTTCCATGTTTGAATAATTTTATGTTCACATTATGTTACTTTAATGTCTATTAATTCTATGCTAATAGAGTATAATCTCACTAAAATTTTGCAAAACTTTATTTTTTTGGACGAGACTACAATCAAATGTCACTGTGGTTGCTCGTGCATATCTTTTCTGTGGTGGGCTTCATTTTATATTGTTTTCAATTTTATGAGCAATCAGACAACTCAAACTTCTGTTTGAGATCTTTTAGATATCATTCTATTTGATATAGATAACATTGTTACTATATTATAATAGCCTTCTTATTCGAGTCATTGGTTTTTTTCTAGAATATATTGTTTTAGCATCAAAATACTTTTTTTTAATTTTTTTAATTATTTGCTTTAATTGTCAAATTTGTTTTGATCCTTTTTGTTAGAATTCATTTCTTAATTATTATTTGCCTATGTTTTAAGCACTGCAGGTGTTCAACTCGAGCACAACGATGCACATATGATATCACGATTCTTAATATTTTTATTTAGTATGCATCATCAATTTTACGCATTCTTATTATTCATGTTTATATGTCATTACATCTACATTAACTCTTATCTCTCATTATGTGGATTGCTATTTTATATTCTGTTACACTACTTTATTAATTATGCATGTTAGTTTATGTTATGATTTAAAACTTAAATTAGTAATTGAAAATTGTTGTTTGCCCATGTTCTTTCTCATGGTCTCATCAATATTATTATTTGGTTAAAATTATAATTTAAAACTTGATTAAACAATGAATATGATTGTATTTCTATTTAGAAAATTTGATTTTCTCATATTCTACAACTTTAATTTCTTGAAAATACTTTTTTAAGAAAATACTTAGATTTTAGTTTAATATCTCACAGGTTTTCATAAAAATACAAATTTTAATTAAATTATTAGCTCTAATTATTTCACAATCCAACTTGACAAGACCCACTGATGGGATAGTTCTTATCGTATTGAGCTATAATAGGCAAATTCGAAGATCGAGTTTTTAAAAAAATTTAGTTTTCTTCCAATATGCATTTAAAGTATATAATATACTACATAGCTATTAAAAACATCCAAAGCACTAAAATAAACTCATCCATAAAATTTTTTTTTCATTTAATGTTCAAAAAATATATATATTAATATCACTATAGTATATAACTAGGGATAGTAGAATACTGAGAAGAACATAACAAGCTAGTCATGATTGCACAAAAATTAAAATAGAATAATACCTTTAAGATTGCCGTTGCCAAGTCCCAAGTCCTGGATGAGTAAAGTGGAGGGTTGCATTAGGTAGTCGACAGCCAGCGTAAAACTTGTCGAATAATAATGACATGAATCCTTTAAGAAAATATGTTAATGCTAGGGCGTCCCCTAGAAGTGACGTGTTGTATGGCCTGAATACAGCGATAAGTGTGCAAGGGCCACTGCACCGCTGCCCGGGTGCAGTGTTAAATAGGCAAGGGTTTCCACATCAAGGACGAATGTAGGCAAAGAAGCTAGTCCATGAAACTAAAATTAGGATAGAAACTTGGAATATAGGTTCCCTTACAGGAAAATTAATATAATTAATAGATATTATGATTCATAGGAAGATAAATATTCTATGCATTTAGAAAACTAAATGTGTTGGAGAGAAGGCTAAGGAGATTGATAGTTTAGGATTTAAACTTTGGTATTCAGGTAGGAGTCATACTAGAAATAGTGTAGGCGTGATTTTAGATAAGAGTTTGAATGATAATATTATAAATATTAATAGAATTAGAGATAGAATTATAGCTTTAAAGATTGTTGTTGATGCTAAGATTGTTAACATTATAAGTGCTTATGCTCCTCAAGTGAGTTTGGATATGAGTTCAAAATTAAAATTTTGGAATGACTTAGAAGAATTAATACAAAGGATACCTCTTGTAGAAAGAGTTTTTATTGGAGGAGATTTAAATGGATATGTTGGTAGAGAGGTAGATGATTTTAAAAGTATTCATGGTAGCCATGGGTTTGGAACGACAAATGAAGGTGGTAAGTCCATATTAGATTTTTATTTAGCTTATGATTTTTTAATTGCTAATATCTTATTTAAGAAAAGGGATGAGCATCTCATTACTTATAAAAATGGATATAGTACAAATCAGATTGATTATTTTCTTATAAAGAAATTAGATCGTTTAGATTGCAAAGATTGTAAAGTTATTCAGAGTGAAAATTTATATACCCAACATTGTTTATTAGTTTTGTACTTGAAGATAATGGGGCAGAAAATAAAAAATAAAGTAAAATGATATTATAGGATTAGATGAGGGCATCTAAAGAATATTAATAAAAATATTTTTAAGAGTAAGATTTCAGATCTTAAGATTTTGTCTGTGCATGAGGATGCTAATATTGTGTGGGAAAAAGTAGCTAATGATATTAAGAATATTGCAAAAGATGTGCTTGGAGTTTTAAAGGAAAAAGCTCCTAATAGTAAAAATAGTTGGTGGTGAAATCCAAATGTGCAAGAAAAGATTAAAAATAAAAAGATTTGTTATAAAAATTAGTTTAATTATAAAAATTCTGATAATTGGAAAATATATAAAGAGGCATGTAAGGAATTTAAGAAAGCAATATGCGATGCAAAGAGTTTAGCTTTTAGTGATTTATATAATAGATTAGATACTAAGGAGGGAGAAAGATATATGTATAAGTTAGCCAAACAAAGATATAGGAGTAGTAAGGATTTAGTTCAAGTGAAGTGTATTAAGGATGAAGATTAAAAAGTACTTTTTTAGAAGATGATATTCAATAAAGGTGGATGAGATATTTTGCTAAATGTTTTAATGAATAATGTGAAAATAAAATTGACTGTAGTGACCTTAGCACCCTAAATGAATATGAAGATTTTTGTTTTTATCAGCATATTAGTAAAACCGAAGTTAGAGAGGCTTTAAAGAAAATGAAGGGTGGAAAAGCTGTTGGACCTGATGATATTCCAATAGAGGTGTGGAATGCTTAGGAGATGAACACTACAGGAAAAACACTCATTACCAACGAAATTTTTGGCGGAAATTTTTTAAGTTTCTGGCAGATTTGAAAGTTTTCTAGCGAATTTACGGGGGAAAAAAATTCGATGGTAAAACGCGCGTCGAAAATTTTTTCCCGGCGAACACAATCCGTCGAAATAATTTTTTGGCAGACATTTCGCCGGAAAACTTTTCGGTGGAGGCCCGGTGGAAAAAAGCCGCCGGAATAACCAAAAAATTAATTTAAAATTTTTAATTTGGCCTACCTAGCTGCCCGCCAATGCGCTTCCCCAGCCTGCTGCCCAGCTGCCCCGACCCGCCAGCCTGCCCGCGAGAGCTGTCCCGCTGCCCCGACCCGCCAGCCTGCCCGCGAAAGCTTCTCTATTGCCCCCCCCCCCCCCCCCCCCCCGAGCCTGCCAGTGAAAGCTGCCCCGCTGCATCTGCCTGCCTGCACCTTCGTGCCCGTCTACGCAGAGAATCGAACCCGGGATCTCTTGTTCAGTTTAAGCCTGCTAATCACTCTGGTGTGATGCATATTACATTAAGTATAGAACTATTATATATTTAAATAAACTAGGTCCAAAAAAAAATTTAAAAAAAATTAAAAATAAATAATTAAAATATGTTATTCATAATATATTATTAAATTTGTTAATAAAATAATAAATTAAAATAAAATTTTGATAAATAATTAAACTAATTATTACTTTAACAACTAAAATTTAATTATTTAAAGTTCTTAAATTAATAATTAATTAAATTAGGCTGTGAAATTATTAATTAATGAAATTACGAATTATTAAAATCCATTGGAAAATCCGCCGGAAAGCCGTCAGAAATCTGCCGAAAAATCTTGCTAAAAATTGGTCGAAAATATTTCATCTTTATCCGTCAGAAAGTCGCCGGAAAATCCGCCAAAAACGAGTCCGCCGAAAATTTCATCGGTAATAAACAATTTTCCTGTAGTGGAAGGAATTTCTTATCTTACTAATCTTTTTAATACTGTTTTGAAGACTAAAAAGATACCAGATGAGTGGAGAATGAGTATGTTAATCTCTATTTTTAAGAATAAAGTTGATGCACAAGATTGTGCAAATTATAAAGGAATTAAGTTAATGTGTCATACTTTAAAACTATGGGAACGAGTTATGGAGCATAAGTTGCGGTGTGATACTAATGTTTCTCAAAATCAATTTGGATTCATGCGAAGTAGGTCTACTATGGAAGCCACACATTTATTAAGAGGTTTGATGGAGAAATATAGAGAGAATAAGGAGGATTTACATATGATATTTATTGATTTAGAAAAGCATATGATAAAGTTTCAAGAGAAGTGATATGGAGAGTTCTTGAAAAGAAAGGAGTTAATAACACTTATACTCAAATCATTAAAGATATATATGCAGGAGCTATTACTAGTGTTCAAACACAAGGTGGTTTGACCAAGTATTTCACTATTTCGGTTGGATTACATCAAGGATAAGCCTTAAGCCCATATATTTTTGCTTTAGTGATGGATGTTCTCACTAGACATTTGCAAGAGGATGTACCTTGGTGTATGCTTTTTGCTGATGATATTCTTCTTGTTGATAAGACTAGAGAGGGAGTTGAAGGTAAATTAGAATTATGGAGGTCAACCTTAGAGTCTAAAGGTTTTCGCTTGAGTAGATCTAAAATAAAATATATGGAGTGTAATTTTAGTAATAATAGACCTAGTGAGGGGATTGTGACTTTGGGAGATCAAGTCATTAAAAAGAGTACACGTTTTAGATATCTTGGATCTATTATTCAGAGTGATGGTGAAATAGATGGGGATATTATCAGCAGAATCCAAGTCGGATGGTTGGAGTGGAGGAATGCATCGGGCTTATTGTGTGATAGAAAAGTACCCCTCAAACTTAAGGGAAAATTCTATAAGATGATGGTGAGACCTGCAATGCTTTATGGTGCTGAATGTTGGCCATTAAAAGAGAAGCATAATTCTAAGTTAAGTGTTGCAGAGATGAGGATGCTCAGGTGGATAAGTGGCTTTACCCTTAGAGATAGGATACGAAATGAGCATATTCGTGAAAAGGTTGGAGTAGCTCCAGTGGAAGATAAGATTAGAGAAAATCACCTTAGATGGTTTGGTCACATAAAACGGTGGCCTCCCGATGACCCGATTAAGAAAGTAGAGGTCTTAGATTTGACTTATGTTAAGAAAGGTAGAGGTAGACCTAAAAAGACTTGGCTAGAAAATATTAGAAATGATCCTTCATTATTAGATTTAAACGAGAATTTGACTTTTAATAAGACACAATGGAGAAAAAGGATTCATATAGCTGACCCCACGTAGTGGGATAAAGGCTTGATGATGTTGTTATTGTAGTAGTAGTCTTAGATCAGATCCTGAACAACTACTCAACTTGATCATTCCATTTCATAGACCTTGAAAACAGAATGCAAAACTATAGTGAGCTAAAATAGCTCAGAAGACCATAAATACCAATCTAAATTTTTAAATATTTCTTTTATTAAACACACACTGATTATTAAAAGTGGATCAAAGCAGAAAAATAAATGCAGTTATCATATTTTTAGGCAAAATACACAAGCATTTTACATATCCTTCTCAAAGGGAGCTCAATAACTCGGACACTTATGCCTCCAACAAATAGAGTTTAATAACTCTGAGCCAGTAGATAGAGTCTAATAACTCTGAGTAACAAAAAGAGTTACACAACTCTACTGGTAGAGTTCAACAACTCTGAAGTAGAATCTATATATATTATCAGAACATAACTTTCTCCACCTGTTTTAAATCTGTATAGAATCACATATTTCAATTAATTAGGCATATATTTTAATGCATTGCAGTAATTAATACGTAAATAAATATATTCCTGAATTTGCCAAAATACTCTAACATTAGGCAACATAAAACTCTACTAAGACAAAATACACCATTTTAGACAATAACAAAAATATCAGAAATTATGTAAAATATTATTTTAAGATTTTAATTGTACTAAAAAACTATTTTTTAGAGTCCAGATTATTTTTTATTCATTAAACATAACATATATTTCAAAACACTCAATATAAAATTCTCCAAAAATATTCAAAATGTTCAGAATCTCCCTCCCTATAACATATAAAAAGTTACATGGTGAAAGTTTTACCAGTGCAAAATTATCCTTATTTTTTGGTAATAGAAAGATCAAAAAATTAAAAAAATCACCATATTTTTTAAAACTGAATAGGCATCCAGATAACTTTCAAAACTGGGCCAATAGTTAAAAATGACCTGAAGCAGCTCAATTCACCTTATTTTCTCTCAATAATCTCTCTCTCTCTCTCTCTCTCTCTCTCTTGCTCAGATGCCAAAGGAAAGAAATGGAACAAATTAGTGTAATTTGATATTTTAACATTACAGGAAAAATTATTATTTCAGTGGCATTTCCAATGGATAAACATCCACATGAAATATTGACGGTAAAACTGGTGGTATTTTTGACAGAAACTTTCGGTGGCATTTTCGACAGATATACCGTGGGAAATTTTCTGGCGGAATACTCGTCGGGTAAGCCACCAATTTTTTTTCTAAGCCGACAAATTAAACAGGAAAAAATTACATCGGAAAGTTTTCGGCAGAACAGTCGACCTACTTAAACCTGTTGAATAATGTCCGATGGAATTTCCACCGAAAACATTTCTGGCGGATAATCTGCCAGTTGATCCATCGAAAAAAGCCTTATTTCATATTTTGTCGATGTTCATGATTGTCTTTATGTTATTTCTCCCATTCCCGCTCTTGTTCGCTGCCCCTCTTTGTGTGAGTTGTCTTCCATGGTTCGCCAGCTCATCTGCTATTGTTCACCAACATTTGCTGACATTCGCCGCCTCCTCTCATTCACCACTGTTCTCCGTAAGTTTTTCACCTGCCACCAATTCGGTTTGAGCATTTTTTTTATTGATTCAAAATCACTTCTAGTTGGATGGTTGAAGTGGAGGAATGAATCAAGCTTGTTTTGTTAGAAATGTACTCCTCAAACTTAAGGGAAAATTCCATATGATGAGGTTATGGCTTATTTTTTCAAGCTTATTTTTGTGATAGAATGATTGCTATTAAAAGAGAAGCATACAATTAAGTTAAGTGTTGCTGAGACGAAGTTGATCAGGTAAATGAGTGGCTTTACTTTTGCAGATAGAATGCAAAAAGCCAACATACATGAAAAGATTAGATTAGCTCCAATGATAATTAAGATTAGAAAGAGTCACCTTAGATGGTTTTGTCACATAAAACATCAGCCTTTTGATGACCCGGTTGTGAGAGTAGGTGTATAACATTTGGCCTATGTTAAGAGAGATAGAGGTAGACCTAAAATGGCTTGATTAAAAAAATTCAAAATGACCTTTTTGTTAGATTTAAATGAGAATTTGACTCTTAACAGGACACAGTAGAGAAAATTAAATGATGTTGTTGACCTTACATATTAGGATAAAGGCTTGATGCTCTTATTATTGTAGTAATGATAGATGTCTATATGAAAGTTCCATGTCAATGCCATCAATATCAAGAAAAATGCATACTTTAGGTCTATCCATTTTTTAAAAAATACAATTTGCTAATCAATCTGAATTCTATCCATGTAGCTTTAGGTACATCTATTTTCCTTCATAATCCTCTAATATTAGCATTATCAACTCATCTAACAATATTATTTATCCTTCATTACACGTGTTCAAATCAATTAAAGCCTTTTTTCAATAACTTTTTATTCAAAAGATGTAACTCCAATCTCTAATAACTTTATATTATTTGTAGGATAAATTCTTCATATTATGGATATTAAGAATCAAAAGAAATTGGATATATAACTGATTGAATCAGAGATAAAAGATATTAACAGATAAATTTGTTAATGGGGTGAATTTTTTTATCCACGCGGCCTATCAACTGCCTTGCTTTATCTCGGATGGAAGGTTTTATTGTCCATATTCTAAAGATAAAAATTAAGTGGACCTCACACCAGATGAGGTAATTATTGATCTATATCACAAAGGATTCATGCTAAAATATTACTATTGAACTTCTCGTGGTGAGTACAAGCTACATTTTGATTCTCGATACAGTCCATCTATAAGTTCTAATATAGTTGAGGAAGAAAATATTTGAACCCTTGAGGACTTAGTTTATGAAACAACTGTGACATAATTTAAGTAATATACAAAAGAGTTATCAAATAAGGAGGTATAGAACTTCTAGTGGAGTTAGAGGAAGTAGATTTAAGCATTGAGGAGGCAAACAAGATTGGCTCGTAGTCATCAAAGACCAAACATAGGGGAATCATTGAGAAAACCATATTAATACCACCTAAAGGTCAAGAAAAGCTTATGTCAAACTTAAAAGATCTTGTTAATGATGTTGACTATCAAATTACAACTAATGAGAGGAGTTGTAGTTAGAGGAAGTAGATTTAAACATTGAGAAAAATTATGAGAAATCTATTAGTGGTGAAGATGAACTGTCATTGCATGGAAGTGAGTCAACAAATGATTAGTAAATAGAAGATAAATAAATTTAATGTATGTACAAGTTAATTTCATTTTTAACAATATAGCAGTAGTTATAATTCATATGAAGTGCATGATTTTTTTTAACAACATGGCAGTAATTACTTTACTTTATTTTTGGTTGCTATACTTTGTTATATCTTATAGCAGTAGTTATAATTTATATGAATTGCATGATTTCTTTTTAATAGTATAGCAATAGTTGCTTCAATTTATTTATTGTTAATTGCTCTACTTTGCTTTTATAGCTTAGTAGTACTTATAATTTTTATAAAGTGCATGTTACTAATATTTTTTGCAAATAGCTTTTGGTGATGAGCCAGCACCCCCCCCCCCCCCCCCCCCCCCCCCCCTCCCGCGCACTCACAGTGATTGACATTAACCAAGATCATCTTTGGTAGGAAAAATAAGGTGACTTGTGGCTCATCCGGTAGGCCCATACATGCTGAGGGGACCTCTTCTTTTCAGTTTACCACTTAAAGCTAGCCAAGTCCACCTTTATCAACTCTTCCAGCTGGTAGTCCTCATTTTTACTCTTCTGACCCCCACTCTCCTTTACCATATCACACGTACAGTACTCACTCCTACGCTTACTACCCTCCATGTATAGTATATTATATATTTTTATTAGTTGTCGAAGCACAATGATAAGATTAGAAAAAATTTTAAGAAGTACGGGTTGACTAGTATGGGAGATGTATTTATAGATATTAGGAAGTTAGGCGAGCAACTCCTTTGGATTGGTGAGTGTATGGGCTGATCTGACCAATGTTTGTGGCATCCCAGATATATCAGGAGGAGGGGCCAAAATAGAGTTTTTGACATTGGGGGTATGGGGAGTTCACTCCATACTAGGGGTTTAGTTCTACACACTAATATGAGGCATTTGATAAGAATTTTAATATATTTAAATAATTTATTTAGTTATGAATGTTAATGTAAGTATATTACAGAATGAGTTATTAGGTAGAGAATCTTTCGCTATTGAGTTGCATAGTTACACCCACAAATGGAAAGAGGACCAGTAATGGGTTGATGAGCGAGCATGGAGAGATTATGTGAGTATATAAGTTTAAAATTTAAAGTATCATGTATAAATTGATTAATCTTGTATTAATTTTTGTAGGAAGAGTATACATGGCTTCAAGAGAGCTAGGCTGAAATAGGTGAGGGTTCCTTTGGGGGATCTGCAAATTATTCAGACTACCACACGTGGTCGCAAGTGGTAGATGGAATGTAGAAAGAATGAGTTTATGAATTAGGTTCGCAAACCTATGCATACGAGGGGAAAACCTCTGGTGGCTTCGGTTTCTTAATAGGCAGCCATGATACTTTGTATAGCTAACAGGTGGTTACCCTTACAGCAGAGCTAGATCAAGTCCTAAAATAATAAGTTAACAAGCAAATACAGATGCAGATGCAACAAAGTTAGATATTGGATAAGTTGTAGAGAATGAGGGACCAGTTTGGTGGAAAGCAGCTGGCATTGACAGAGGAGGAGAATGATGAAACAAATTTTAATTAGACTTTTTATTATTACTAGACATTTTATTACTATGTGTTTGTACATTTTATGGTCCATTTTTATTGTTTAATGAACTTAATATTTATTTTAGAACTATTTAGTATTTGCAGAATATCTTTTTGTGATCAAATGTCTTATTATATATAGCATTAGTGTTTCTGTTCGAAGTTGAAATATGAGTATGCTATATGTATATTTTGCAAGATTATTGTGTTGTAGAATATTTAAGAGGAAGGCTTTTTTTTTGTTTATGGTATAGATTTTCGGTGGATTTCAGGCGGCTTATCCACCGAAAATGATGATACAATGAATAGCTATAATGTTTTCGGCGAAATAGTTTCGCCAAAAATTTTGACGGTGGTGAGACATGTAAGTTATTTCAGTGAAAATAATTGGCACTATATTTCGGCGAAAATGCCGGTGGAAATCCCGCTTGAATCAACAATAAGGGACCTCCGTTTTTTAGATTACATTTTCCCTGAGAACCCACCGGTAAATCCGCCAAAAATAGTTCTGATAGACTTATTTTCGTAGGAAATGCTTTTTTGAAGCTCATTTTATGGTCGACTCATTTTCCATTGGAAATTTGCTGGAAAGTCAAATTTTTAAGCAGATAACATTCATTTTCGATGGCTTTTGGCAACCAAAAATACAAGTTTTTTCTATAGTGTAAGTTGCAAAAACAAACGGCCCAACACCTAGGCATTCTAAGGCACTACGAGAGCCAGTGTTAAGGCGATCTGAGGAGCCCTGAGGGCTGGCGCCAAATTTCAAAAATCATAGCCTCGAGGTGCCACTATTTTAGCGTCGGAGCATTCTAGAGGAAAAATTTTAGATTTCAAAATGAAGTATTCATACCCTTGAAACTTACTTTAGAACACATGCAGACCTTTTTCATGCATGCAGATTATTCTCAAACACATGCATAAGAGTTCAAACACAAAAATTCAATAGATTACCTAACTTCTAATCGGGTCAGATTGATTTGAACAGTACTCTAATCCTGGGAGTGTCACATTATGAATGGCTCATATCTAAAATATTCATCATGCAATTTTCATAGAATGTCTTAGATGGTTAACTTCATCCATGGCTTTGAGTTATATGAACTATTTTTTATAAATTGCTTCTTAAACAAATGGATTAAAAAAACAAGATAAACTAATGATTAATTTTAGAAAATCATAAGCTATGCTTTTTTTTTAAAAAATTTCAATTCAACTCTATTATCATATTCTTTTTTATTTTATTTCAATTCAATCTAGAGAGTGCATAAGAAAATTAGAAATTGCAAAGCTCAATGAATAGTAGAATGAAAACATTTTCATCATATTATTATTTAGTTATTTTTTATAGATATTTTGTGCAAGGCCTTCATGGTCTCTCCTATCTTTACTTCTACTTGTGTTGTCTACTTTTGCTATTAGCTACTGCAAATAATTATTTCAGCAACAGAACATGCCAATCCAATTTTTTTATGTAGATACTTATTACTTGCATGTTTCATTTTGTGTCAGAACCTTTGCAGCATTATGATTCAGAAGTGCTAGGAGGCATCCATGAGCTTGTCTGGCCATGGAAGATGCTGTGATTTTCCAGTTCAATGAGTACCTTTATCACATATACACACATTTTAACTTCGAAGCATTTTTGTCATCTTATCACATTGATATCAAAATATTATACCAAAATATTATTTCCATGATTTATATATTTATCTTTTTAGCTCTCTTCATTGGAAAATTTGATGAGATTAGTGTACGCTTTGTTTGCTTCTTCTATGGCATGACTGTATTATCTCCATTCATTTCTAACAACTTGCACTTTATACACGTGCATTTATACAGGTAATGAGAAATGTCAAAATGGACAAAAAATGTCAACCGAAAAAAATTATTGCCTATTTTATCCTTATTTTAAATTATTGATGAAAAGAAACCCAAACTTTTGAGTAATCTCCCTACGATCGGCAAATATTTTGGACATACCTTTTGTTTGTTTAAGCATATATCCCCCAAATTTAAAATGGTAAAACCCTTCGGCAAGACCATAGAAAAGATATATTGCCCTAGACATTGACTACAAAAGAGTAATAGTTAAATCAAATTGGTACCTTCACAAAATCAAGAGAGAGGAAGAAAAGGAAAAAAATTCCCTCAAAAAATTCTAAGGAAAAAGGCAAAATTTCAAAAAAGATGTTTAATAAAAAATTTATTAAGCAAAAATAATAAATTAGTAGGTTTTTTTTTTTTTTTTGAAAATGCTAAATGATTTGCCATATCCCTAAGAAACGCCAAACAATTTAGCGTTTCCTAAAAAAATATCAAATAATTTAGTTTTTTCCACCTTTCCTTTTAAAATGTAATTTTCTAGACACTAGTTCAATAAAAGATTTACAGAAACTTCATAATAAATTTTTAGGTAGTGGAGCGGTAAGCATACTAATAGATCAAATGAGGGACCCGAATTGTCTGCAGAACAAAATTTAAAGCATTTTTTAGTTTAAGTTAAATATGAAATACATATATTTCAGAATTTTTATATTATAATTTAATTCTAATTAACTTAAGTTAAAAAAATTATTTAAATTTAAGTATATTAAGTTCATCTGAGTTAAATATTAAGTTAAATTTAATTTTATAAATATATATATATATATATATAACTCTTAACTAAATAATTAATTTAAATTAAGTTTAATTAAATCAAATTATTTTGTTAAGTTAATGTGACTTAATTAATTAAGTCAAGTTATAGAAGATAATTAATAAATTTTGAGTAATTATCTTAAAGTAAAACTTTGAATTAAAATTACTTAAATTAATTCTAAAAAAAACTTTAAATCTGAATTAATATTTTAAATATAATTTTGTTACTATTAATTAACTATATATATATATATATATATATATATATATATATATATATATATAATTATATTATACTAATCAACATAATAAAAATAATTTAAATTAAAATAAATAATTAATTAATTTTGAATAATTAAGTTAAAATAAAAAAAAACTTTAAATTTTGTTTTGCAAAAATTTGAACCTGAGTTTCTCATTTGAACTATTAGTATGCTTATCACTCCACCACCTTAAAAACTTATTATAAAGTTTTTGTAAATTGTTTATTTAACTAGTATTAGACAAATTATATTTTCTAAGGAAAACACTACATTGCTTGGCGTTTTCTTTCGAAAATGCCAAATGTTTGATAAGAAAATTTTAAATAATTTAGTATTTTTTTATACTTATTAACTTTATTTATATTTTAGTGTAGGGCTTTAAACGAACCGAGCCGAGTCGAGTATGTGAGTGCTCATTTTTGGCTCGTTTATTATTAGCTTGTTCAAGTTTGGTTCATGTTTGATTCGAGCTTTATTATTTGTGTTCATGTTTGGTTCGTTTAATTTAAGGGTGTTCATGTTTGGTTTATGTTTGGTTCATGTTCGGTTCGTTTAGTACTTATCGAGCTTTAAACAAACAAGCCTTAACGAGCTATGTTCATGAACATATTTAGTAAACAATCTATTGAACAAACAAACTTTAAATTTGTTCATCAACATCTTAAACAAACAATCTAGCAAACATGAACAAATGTAAAATGTCTCTTGTTCATGAACAAATTCATTCTATTGAAGGTATAAAATAAAATAAAATTAAATTTATAATAAAAACAGTTGTCTATTTAAAATGAAAATATGATTAATCTATATGAATATATTTTCAAATGAAGCTTACCTGTTGCATTTCTCTCTATTTGGTACAACAGCCGAAAGATTATCTTCTGCGTTCGTAGAAAGACTTCAATATTAATCGAGTTTTTATCGAGCTTATTCACGAGTTCTTAATCGAACACGAATCGAGCTTAATGTCGAGCTTGTTCACGAGCTTCAAATGATGTTGTTCGTGAACATAAATGAACCGAACACATTAGTGTTCAAGCTTGTTTATTTAAGAATCGAGTATTTAAAATATTGTTCAAGTTTGTTTGTTTAGTTAGTTAAACGATCACAAACGAGCTTTAATCGAACCGAACAATGAGTAGCTCGACGAACGTTTGGTTCGCTTGCAACCCTATTTAAGCTCATATTGCTTAATAAATTTTTTATTAAACTCCTTTATAGAATTTTGCTGAGGGATAATTCTATGAGGAAGAGCTTTTAGACCAAGGATTTACATTGGATGAAGTCAATTCATGTATTATTGAAAGCCATAAAATTACGTTCAGAGGTTGTGTGATTGCACGATTTAAGCAGGATTTATCCTAAATCCTACCAAACGGTTTGAGAGCACGCAATAAATCTGAATCAATCTTAAATCTTGGAGATTTACGAATTTATGAATTTAAGGTGAAAATTCGGGATTTACTAAATCCTGTCAGTCGCAGCGAGCGAGCTCCCGACGTGACTATCGATCCAATGTCGTCAAAGGAGGAGGCTAAGAATATTCTTTAACAACTCTTTCAAAACTTTGCTTCACGCGAAGCACGCAAGGCAAGGAGGAGGCTAAGAATATTCTTTAACAACTCTTTCAAAACTTTGCTTCACACGAAGCACGCAAGGCAGTTAATTACTAGTATTATTAATAATTAAATCTAATTAAACAATACTTAAATAAAAAATAAAATTATTAGTAGTAGTACTAGTTCTATAAATAGTTATTTAAGAAAAATAACTAATTAATCAAATAATTATCAATATAATTAGAAATGAAATACTTATTAAATTAATACTTAAATAAGTAGTTTGATAATTAATACTATAATTAGTAATTAAACTATTACGTAAATTATTTGATGACTAAATAAGCTTCTAATTATATTATTTATTATTATAAGTTATTGGCAATAATTAAAATTAAAATTAATTAGTAACTCATATTTTGCACACAAATTTAATTCAAAATATATAAAATTTAATTTTTAAATGAATCAACCGTCTTAAATCCTGACTTATATTGCCAAATAATTTTATAGAATTTAACAACTATCTTGCCAAACAATTTTTAGAATTTAACATAACAAAAATATACTAAATCCAAATTTATTAGATTTAATAAATTAAATCCTACTTGATTGCCAAACAGCCCCTCAATGTTTCCAATATATTCCTCCCAAATTCCAACCATTTCAGCAAATGATTAACAACAGGATCAAGGTTGACGGATAAAAGAAGAGAAATTATTCTGTGCGGAGTTCGGATGAGAAGAATCGTCCGGATTACTGTGTATTTACGGAGTATTTATTATGTATTTGTAAATAATCAGTAAATATTCAATAAATACGAAGTAAATTAGTAAATATTTAATAAATACTCACAAAATATTTAGCAAATACTCATAAAATATTCAACAAATACTCATAAAATATTCAATAATTCTCACAACTAAATATTTAGTGAGTATTTATAAATACATAATACCAATAAATCGGAAAGATTTTTGCCATCCGAACTCCGTGAGTAATAATTTCTCGTGAGTGGAAAAAGGCTTTTGCTATGATATTCAAAAGTGTTACTGAACAAGAATCAAATCCCAAAAACAGAAGGGCCAACAAACCTTTCCATGGCCACCACGATATCGATCTCCACATGGACTCATCACATCCAATTCAATTCGGACAAGCTCAAGCTTGAGCTTTCTGAATGGAAGAGGAAGACGACACTGGCGATTGCTGGGTGATGAACGGATGCTGAAAGCTGCAACGCAGTGAGGCGGCGAGCTGGTTCCTTTTGAAGACAGCAAACGATGAAGCTTTTTAACTCTTTGGAAGCATTCGGCGGCGCTTCAGGCGGATTCGAGTAGCAGATAGCGCACATGAGGCTCGCCCAGTTCCCCTGCCCCCCCAATATTCTCCCCATTGGGAAACTTTCCAAGGTAACACTCCAATATACTGAGCCCAAAGCTCCATATATCGCCGGCGTAGATGCCATGATTCAGATTGGTGTTGATCCTCTCCGGGCTCATGTAGGCGATAGTCCCCACCGACGAGTTGCCAGGGATCCATAGTCTGCGACAGGATTCTGTCAACTCCAAAATCCGCGATCTTAACCTGGCGCTCAGCGTTTATCAAGAGATTGGAGGGTTTGATGTCACGGTGAACAATCTTTTGGCGGTGGAGATAAGCGGGGCCGGAGAGAATCTGGCGAGCTATGCCTCGCCCCGACGAGATCCGGTGGCCGTGGAGGGAGCCTCCGTCCATGTACTGGAGGAGGATCTGGATCTCACCTGCCTGCTCGTACATGGCGTGGTACCGAACGACGAACGGGTTGTCGGAGGCCCGGAGGATCTCGATCTCGCGGTAGATCTAGCGCCGAGCGGCATCCTCGTGGTTGCCGCAGATGACCTTCATGGCATAGATCCGGCCGGTGGGGAGATGACGGACCATATAGACTGTGCCGCCGATTCTGATGCCAACGCGGCGTATGGGCTGGAGGTCAGAGATCTTCGGAGTTGGTAGGGATTGACCGGCGGTGGCCGGGGAGTTAGAAGATGAGGTCGTAGAGAGCGGGGGAAGGGGGACAGCGAGGGTCGGGTCGCGCTGGGAAGGGGGAGTATAAGGTCTGGCCGCCGCCTGGGGCCGATGGGTGGGGCTGGCGTTGGGGATTTAACCGACTTGAGTGGGATGGAGACGGTGAGGATAGGTTCCAGCTGGGGTAGGGGGAGGGGAAGGTCTTGCTGTCACCACCTGACATCCGGAGTTTCATCGGAATATCACCTGACACCCGAAGTTCCATCGGATCACCACCTGACGTCCGGAGTTCCGCCGGACCACCCCCTGATGTCGGAGTTCCGTCAGATCACCGACTGACATCGGGACTTGCACCGGACCACCAATTGACCCCCGAACATCCACCAAGTGATGTCAGACTTTCGTCTACCCTCGACTTCAACCACACGGTTGATATTTGTAATCCGATTACCCTCAAGGGCGAGTCAACCCACTGTAATCTACTCAAATTCTGGTGGAATCATTTTCAACTGATCCAGACTCTGTAGTTTTTCCCCTTTCCAGGGTTTTCCACGTAAAAAAATTTTGTGTTCTTTATGTGTGAGCTGGATATCCGTGCAACGCTCAGACGTAGGATTATAACTCTATCACTACATATATTCTATGTGTGACATGGACAGGAGATATCGCCTCAACAGGACTAGGGAAAGGCCTTAACTTGAGGAGAAGAATGGAAGAAAAGAGGAAAGGAGGAGGAGACTCCTACTTAGTGAGGAGCCCTAAAATTGGACATGGCATATCGCCTGAGCAGGACTAAGGGAAGGCCTCAACCTGAGGAAAAGAGGAGAGAAAGAGAATGGGCAAATTTTTATACCCCAGGAGGGGGTATTTATAGGTGTGAGAGGGAGTTGTGGAAGTTATATATATATATATATATATATATATATATATATATATATATATATATATATATATATATATATATATATATATAATTTTACAATTATAATATTATTATTGTTATAATAATAATATTATAATTCTATTACTAAATTCTATTTGTAAAAAAATTATTATTATTTTAATATTATTATAATATTATTAAAATAGTTTTATAATTACATTAAAAGAGTTATGTTAATATTATATAATATAAAGGCCCACTACTTCCACTATCTCCATTAAAGGCCCACTACTTCCACTACCTTCATTAAAGGGCCACTACTCCCATGTTCACCATTATATGCCCACAACTGGCCCACGGGTATAGTTGGGTGGGCCAAAGGTTATGGCCCAGGCAGGCCTCATGTACAAGCTAGGCGAGCCAGACGGGCCAGTGGGTTGGATGAAAAGGTGGGCAAGCGGGCCAGTAGCCTAGATGGGCTAGAATGACCAGATGGGCCAGAAGGGCCAAGATGGCTAGCAAGCCCGTTCAATAGCCAATTAACATCTGGGCCTGATTTTCTGCCCAGAAAGTTCAATTTGGACGTTTTTGGGGTCTCCGAAATCATTTTTTTACGTTCCGAACTCAATTTCGACACTTTCAAAACCTATCGGAGCCTCTACAATCAATTTTGAGCATTTTTAAAAGTTTTGAAATATAATTTCTCAACTTTTTTCACCCCAATCGATGCATCAACTTCAGGACACACTCAATTTAAAGTTATGATTTTGTGATTCGAATAAATTGAAATGCTTCGACATATATTTTCAGACTTTGCAGATTTTGACATCCAAAAAAGGGGGGCAATTGATATATCATCAAAAAATTATCTTGATCGGGCACGAATCTCAAGGCAAAATCAAGTTGGAAACTTTCAAAATTAAAATTGGGACCATCCGAACTCCAATTTCAGCAAACTAATAGTCAAACTAAACATCTCAAAAATACAAACCCAATGACACCAAATTCGAGTCAATCCGAGTCCAAATGGGTCCAAATCAAGGACCAAAGCACACTTGGAAGGTTCTAACCATAATTTGGATTACCAAATGATTTCTAAACATGACATGCTTAAAATCGAATCAAGGGGCTCGACGAGATGAATCCAATGTGCCCAAGATCACTAAATTCTAATATCACTAAAACATTTAAATGTCTAGCAAACCGTCCATGATCAAGATAATCAACATCGGCTGTCCATACAAACCACTCCCAAAATACCCTTTATTTTTCTCCTATTTATGGTCATGCCACTCTAGAAAATCTATAAATAAAGCCCCCCTTTCTCATGAAAAGGGACCCTCAAGCCCAAGGAAATAAGAGAGAGATCATAGATCACTCTTGCCCCTTGCTCCTCCTCAACCACCGTCGTAGTTCTGCCGCACCGCCACCTGACAGCCGGAGTTCTGCCAGACCACCACCTGGCACCGAGGTTCTGCCAGTATTCCACCTGATGTCTGAGTTCCGCCAGACCACCACCTGATGCCTGAAGTTCCACCTGACCTCCATCTGATGTCGGAGTTCTGCCAAACCACCACCAAACGCCGTAGTTCCACCGACCTCCATCTGACGTCGGAGTTCCGCCTGACCACCACCTGAAGCCATAGTTTTGCCGGACCGCCACCTGACACCCGAAGTTCTGTTGGACCACCACCTGATGCCAGGAGTTCCGCCAGATCACCCCTTGATCCATCGGACCACTACCTAACATCTGGAGTTTTGCCAGACCACCCCCTGACGTCGGAGTTCTGCCAGATCATGATTTTCATTGGACCACCAACTGACGCCCGAACTTCCACCAAGTGACGTCGGACTTTCGTCTACCCCCGACTTCAACCATACGGTTGATATTTGTAATCTGATCGCCCTCAAGGGCGAGTCAGCCCACTGTAATCTACTCAAATTCTAGTAGAATCATTTTCAACTTGGCTAGGCCCCATGGTTTTTCCCTTTTCTAGGATTTTTCACGTAAAAAATCTTGTGTTCTCTATATGTAAGTTGGATATCCATGTAATGCTAAGACGTCAGATTATAACTCTATCACCGCGCATATTCTAGCCCGCAATAATGTTTAAAATGAATATTGTGCAAATTATTAAATTTAAAAGTATAAAAAAATTTAATTAAAAAAATGTAAATTCAAAAGATGCTTTAGAAAGTAGTAAGAAAGCTGTCCTAAACGAAGTCTAAATAACATCCCAAAAATTTAGTAGGATTTTCGGAAACATTTAAATTTGTTTAAAAGTTAAGAAAAAAGTGAATTAACTTTTTTTTTAAATTATTAAACCAGTCATGTTAATCCCAAAATAATTTGACATTGAAAAGATGCATGCAAGGCACGTTCCCAAAATTTTCAATAATTTTCCAAATTTTGCTTTAATTACTATGATTTTTAAAAATAAAAAACCTTGTAAAAATCCTATAATGCAATCAACTGAACAGTAACTATAACAACCTTCATTCAAACGATAAACAAATTAATGGTACTAAAATAATATTATCAGTAGAACAATTTATAAAATTGGATAAAATCAATAAAAAATTTACATATGCAAATTTAAATCATCTGATCTTCAACTAATATTATGAAACTTAAATAAGTAGCATACTTAACTCAAAATGAACTCAATTAACATAAAAAATATATGCATAGTTTAATATATAACAAAAATCTTTTTTTTTGGGAAATTTTGGGGTGGAGCTCATGTATTAATGAATCAAAATGGTTACAAAAAAATAAAACCTATAAAAGAGAAAAGGAAAAAGCCAAATAAACAGCCAAACTCAAAATGCCAAAACAAAAATCAGGCAAAGAGAGAGGCAACTCAAAAAATCGGACTCAGGGTGGTGGCAATCTGTCCAACCCACATCAGAAATCAGAAACACATAAGCAACTGGCCAAGATCCCAGGTTGCCGTCAAGACCGCAGAAGAACTTGAGAGGCAAGAGGCCCTCCATGGGATCTACAGAGAATAGAAGTGACCAAAAGCCATCTAGAGAAACCAAGTTGAGGTTGCGAAAGCCATCCAAACCGACAGCAGGCAGGGAAACTCACCATCATCATAGTTCAGGTATCCCAAAAAACCAAAACTTTGATTAAAAAATTCCAGCAAACCTCTCCAGAATCTGAGGGTAATGTTTCCAGCCTTTAATTTTGAGTCTGATAGCAATCTTAATAGTGTAAAGTACATAGCTAAGACTAGCTGGAGGAGCAGAGAAGATCTGATTATTCTGTTCCCTCCAGATGTAATAATAGAGCCGCAGATCACCAGATAACAGAATTTTATTTCCCGGGCATTCATATGAAGAGTATTCTCAATGAAATCAAACACTTGCAGAATAGCGGGCCTTAACAGAAAGGAATTTAGAGACGGCAGAAACGAAGAAATCATAGAAAAGGGGAAGCCACATTAAAAAAAGAGGTGATTATGCGATTCAAATGCAGAATAGAAGAAATTGCACTCTGGTTGAACATTAATAGATTTCTAATAAGTAAATCTATCGTTTTAAGCTTCCCCATAACCGCCATCCAGGAGTAAACCAAAAACCGCAAAGAGTGTTGTTTATGCCAAACATATTTTAACCAAGGTACATAAATATAATTAGCATAATAATGTGAAGTAAAAGTTTTAAAGATAGGAGGGGGGGAACCATCCTAAGCAACACCCGAACTCTCCAAAATAGGCACCGAAATAATCAACTATTTGATGTGCTCAGGAGATAAAGAAGGAATAGCCCACTGATTGCCAACCAAGTAATCACGAACCCAATTAGCAGAACAACGGGGCGGTTGATATCAAGTTTGGCACAGAACATCCCTTGATCCATTGATCCATTTGATAAAAACATCCCTTGATCCATTTGATAAAAACGTCAGGAAAACCTTTCTGCTTCATCCTATTCAGTAAGAAATTATGGGAGACCGAATCAAAAGCCTTCTTGATATCAAGTTTGGTACAGAACAATTCCTTGCAAGAGTTAAAATCTCTAAGCACCTCATTCGCAAGAATCACATTATCCGAAGAGCTTGATTATCTTGAATGATGAAGGGAAGAATGCCTTTATGCCTTAAAGCCAACAGCTTAGCAATGATTTTGTAAAAAACATTGCACAAAGATATGGGTCTGAAATCGGAGAGCAAGGAGGCGTGAGGGCCTTTGGGAATTAAGCAAATTGCAGTGGCTTTCACACCTTTAGGTAACAGACCCGTCTTAAAGAAATGGTGCATTGCCTTGCAAACAATATTGCCAATAAGATGCCAAGTGATTTTGAAAAACTCAAATGTAAAACCATCTGGCCCAGGAGCCGAAGAAGCAGAGCCCTTAAAAACCACATTTTTAATATCCTCATCAGAAAAAGGCTCCACCAAGATACTTGCCATATCAGAAGTAACTGTTTTTCCCAGAGGAATGCAAAAATTATCTTGATTGGCCGATTTTGGAGAGTTAAAAATGGATTGGTAGTGCTGAATAATAGCATTCACAATGGCATTGTGGTCGGTCAATGGACCCAGAGGGGAATCAATCTCTTTTCAAAAAGTTTATATTCTTTCTACTCCTGATCTTGGAAAATAGGAAACCAGGATCATCTTCCCCATTGAAGAGCTATTTAGCCTTGGCCTGTTGGGAAATTTAAGAGGCCCAAGCCGAATGCATATCAGAGAGCTGATTAGAGATGAGCTTAAAGGTTGCATTAAGGCCCTCATCCATAGGATTTCCTTGTAGATCAAGAAGGCAATGATATTGTTTGGATTTGAGATTGTGCAAAACATTGGAAATGTAATGAGAAGAAGTCCAATTCCTATTCTTAAGCGCAATTTTCAATCTTTGCAACCCTTGATACAGATAGGCCGTTGGACTGCAAGAGGCAGACCTAACAAAAGAGTTAAAAATGATGTCCCAAAAACCATCCATCCGGGTCCAGTAATTCTTGAACAAAAACTTGGAGGGTCGAGAATGATTTGGAGTAGCGAAGTAGATCAGAGGAGACTGATCAGAGCAGGAAGGAGGTCCTACTTTGTAGAAGGCAGTCAGGTAAGTAACCATTAAAGCAGAGTTAACAAGGACTCGATCTAGCTTGATATAAATGGGTTGATCAACGCTATTATTGAACCAACAGAGGCCAAATCTTAAAGTCCAGAGTCGAAAATGGTATTGTTTAATTCCCCCAGCCTTCTCGGTGGCACCAAATTACCCCCAAATTTTTTACTATCAAAACTATAGCAATTCAAGTCACCAAGAACAATCTAGGGTTGAGAGGGATTGGGGGATAGATCCCTAAGGTTATCCCATAGAATCTTCCTCTCCTCAGCCGAGTTAGCAGCATCGATAACCGTAATCAGAATCAGAGGAGCCAAGCTAACAGATAACACCCCATGGATTAACTGAGAAGTGAAGAAAGAGGGATTGAAAGAGAGCATTGAGGAATCCCATTTAAGCCAAATTCTACCAGAGATAGAATGGCTAAAGTTGTTGTAGCTATTTTCATTCTCAAAAACAAAATGAGAATTAAGAAACCACTGGTCAGATTCAGAAGGAGGTGAATCTTAGCCTCTAAAATACAAAGAAACTTTAACTTATGAGAATGGACTAATTCTATGTAAGCTAAAACCTTATCGAGTCTGTTAAAACCCCTAATATTCCAACAAGCAAAAGGGGGTAAGAACATCAGGACTTAGATTTGGATTTTCTAGTAGATTTTGCCCTGGTAGACTTGGAGGGGGGGGGGGGGGGGGGGGGGGGGGGCGCAGAAATTGAATCTATTGTAGTTTTAGAGGAAGAAGGGGAAGAGTTATTATTGCCACTAACCAAAGATGATGAGTTAACAATTGGAGTCTCTCCCGAAGAAGAGTCAGAATTGGAGGAAGGAAGCCCTTCGGACTCAAGACCCACAAATTTGTTACTTGTTGGCACCGAAGGGGAATGGTTGAGCTTAGGTGGTGGAGAAAGGGTTTTATTGCTGGTAGGCACTAAATGGGGAAGGATAAGCTTAGGAGAAGAATGTTCAGAGGAAGAGGTAACCTCAGAAAAGGTTTTTGTGGGTGAATTAAGATTGGAAAGAAGTGGGTCTTTCCCCAGAGAGGGAATGGTAGCGGGGAGGTTCAATGGTGACTGTCGTGGGAGGTAAAGAATCACCAGGAGATTGGGGAAACAAAAAGGGGTAGGGGGTTTAGAGGAGGAGACAAGATTCCTAGAGGTCGGGTTGCGGCTAGTACTCCTACCACAGGGACGGGAAGGAGGGGGAAGAGGGGCTTGGGAGAGGGGTTAGAAGGGCATAGGGAGAAAGGGTGGATGAGAGATCCACAGCCTTCGCACCTAGAGGGTTTCTAGTCATACACCACCTTGAGCACCAAATCTTCTCCCTCAATAGAAATGGGAATTTCCTCAGGCAAGTTGGAATCTTTTGAGATCAGGACACAAATCCGAGCAAATGTGAGTCGAGTTCTATTAGCGGTGAGGGAATCCATCGATAAGGGAATACCAACGTAGCTTACAATTTTGGAAATACCCCTAGGGGTCCATAAAGCCAAAGGGAGGGCCAAAACCTTAATCCAAAGAGGGATAGAGGTGGCTTCATCACGTTTAGGTTTAAACCTAGGGGACCATTTCTGGAGGATGAACGGTTTAGCAAAGAAAAACCAGGGGCCACCCGACTACACCAAATCGTAGTCTTCAGAGGATGTAAATTTCAGCAGGAAGAAACCATATGCTAAGGAGAGAAGAGAGAGATTACCTTTTAGTTTCCAAACCTTCTTCATCGCATCCAAAAGCCTTTCATAATAAGGCCTTTGTCCAACAGAGTATCCCACCAGGGACAGCAACCAAAGGGCGACACCCTCTGATAAGTCATCAGCTACAAAAGAAAGCTTATGGCTAGGAGGAACAAAATCGATAGGGAAGGCAGAAGAAACGGGGGAAGGAGAAGAGAAGTTGTCTATATAGGAGAGGACCTGGGGAGAGGGAAGAGGTCCCATGATAGAAGGGTTAGGAAGAGGTGGGAAATCATTTGGATTTAGGGCCATGGAAGATGGGAGGGAGGGAGAGGAAGACCCTCTCCCAAGAGGCGGTGAAAGCGGGAACCCTAGAAAGCTTTCAGGAAGATAACAAAAATCTAATATAAAACTTTACAAATTGACTAACCACACTTGATCTAAGAGCTCTCACACTTGATGAATTTGATGCATGCTTAAGGCTGGCTGGGTGAGAATTTAAATAGGCAGCGAGACCTTCTCGATCGCACCCGCTCATGTTGTTTGCTTGCCAGTTTTTCTCAGATCTAGAGCCAAAATTACAAATCAAGTTTGCATACTCGAGAAAAATGTCCTAAACTAAATGGTGCATTCAATAGAATGTGCCTACCATTTTAATGCATTCACTTCTTCTTAAATTTTATTTATTACCTGTTTCATCCGCTTGTTTCATTTAAAATTATTTCAAGAATGAATGCCTTTTGTGAATGCTACTCCTGCGAGTGCAAGGGGAAAGGAGGTGACTAAGGAGAAAGGAGCGAAGTGATTTAATTTATGGGGGGTGGGGGGTAAGTCCCACCCTAAAAATTAGAAAAATCAAGGTTGTGAAAATCGGACCAGACATCAAACCGAAAGAAGGAGAGGTTCATGGTTCGATCTGAATGGAATCGGGTTTGAACTGAATGACATAAAAAATAATAATTATATAAAATTAATATAATCTAACAAGTAATTTCAATATTTCAAAGTTCAAAAACTAAAAAAATAACAAAAGATGAGTAAATGAAAATTCATAAATGTTACTCGAGTCACTTGTAGAAGCATAGGAAAGAGCTCCTTTATCCAATAGCATTCTGACACAAGATAGATGACCTTGCTTCCCAGCAAGATGAAATGGCGTTGCTCCCTTGGCATCCTTCACAATAACAAAATAGGCAAATCGCCTGATGTTGGAGAAGGAAAAGATGAACAAAAGATCAAAAGATTGTAAGAAATTGCAAAGAAGAAATCCAAATGACTTGACTTATAATATTTTTATCACTCAGTAACAAAATTCTGAAATTGGGTTAGAGTGGACAACCTGATGAACTAATTCTAAACAATTAGAATGACCATAATAGGTTGCATAGTGCAAGCATGTTCTTCCATTCACCGAATAAAACATCAAGATCTAAACGTAAGGAAAACCAACAGCTCTTCGATCAATGACTCATCGAAATCTCGAGAGCGGATAACAAAGAAACACAAAGGAAGATATAAAAGAAAACCTACATTTTCTCCAGCCTAAAGGAGTTTCTCCACACAAGAAATCTTCCCACTCATTGCGGCTGGCATATATAAGGGGAAATGAACTAAACTCACGATGGCAAAACGTGAATGATGACGATGGCAAGTTGGGAGGGGAAACTGACGAAACTCATGGCTGTAATTGAAAGATCATCAATTTGAAACCAATTATACAAAATATGATGTCCATATATATTTGAAACCAATCTGAAGGTTTTTTTCAGGGTTTAGATGGTGTTGATGGCTCTATTGTTATTATTTTAGGTAATAGTTCTAGTAGTGGGGGGCTTGGAGTGGTGGAAGCTTCTTCTTCTGATAAACCAGAGCCTGGAGACATTCGTGTTAATAGTTTGGAAGAAGATAGGGAGGTGGTTCAGTAGTGTGTATGTGGTGAATTGTATTCATATAAACATGTTGGAGAGGGTTATGGGGTAGCTGATGTTAAAGAACCGACTAGTAATATCTTGCCAAATTATTGGAACAAGAAGTCATGTGGAAGAGTTTCAGACTTGGATTTCGGCAGCTGCTTAACGAAGGATGGTGTAGCTATCAAGTTGCATGAGAAGAATGAATTGGAAAATACCAAAAAGCTTTATAATGCTTGTTGGGGTTGAAAGCAGGTTTTGAAAAATTTAATCTTCTTTGGCGAATTTAGAATTGACGTTGAATCTTAATTATAAAATCGAACATCCCACTAGAAAAAGTATCCCGCCTCTGGAGGTGGAGATAAAATTTCAGAGTGGGGTTCAGATTTGGAATTGCAAATCTCATCTTGAATATCGTAACTAGATTTAAGAGAGAACCTCATATGGCCCCGAAGGGTCAAAATAAAGTTCAATCAAATATCGATCTACGATAATCAAGAGGAGCAATTGTTAATTTTATATTCAAATTTATTTTAAGAAAAGATATAACTCATTGAAGGGAGAAGATATCATTTGTCAACAATCATTCGATCATAACGATAATGATCGTTAGTAATTTAACTTTCCCAAAGAGGACTAATTGAGTTTTGAAAATTAATTTTAAAAATTAGATGTGGGTTCTAAATCTCCTATGAGTGCAAGCCGTTGTAGTTAATTATATCACAAGAGACCAGAGTCTCCTACAAAAACTCTCAATTAGAATAACAACAGAAATTTTGTTTTGAGATTTTCTAGGAGTGATACCAAGGAGGTGAGTTTTGAACTTAAATAGGGATTGGATCAATTTTGAGTAGTTATTTTTTGAATCGAAGGAAGAAAGGTAGGAGACAATTGAGATTCTGAAACAATTCAGAAGTGTCCCGACCTAAGCTAAGTGTTGGGCTTTAAATTTTGGATTGAAAGAGGATTTAGTTTGAGTTGAGCATTTTATTAAAAATTTGAGATTATATTCCCGGAGGTTGGGGTCTTATAACTCAAAGTATGCCCCGGATCCTGAATCTAAATTTGGATACTGGAACACAGTAGTCTGAACCTAACTAATGCAATGCAAAACCTAGACTTACCCCAGCCTGGATTGGGGAGGCAGCTAACCACCTAGGCGATTAAAATCCATGAGTTTGGTCATTTGATGCAAGAGTGGTAGGATGTTTTTATTAAAGTTTTTGAGAGTTGGGGCCGACATCTAGAGATTGTCCTAAGTGGCCCCTTGACTAATGTTGGGTGAAAATGCTAGAGCAAATGCAATTATAGATTTAGACTCACTTTTAAAATGGTTTCTAATACAATGGATGCTGATTGACTCAATTAAATGCAAAAAATTGGAATAAAGAAATTTTAAAAAGCCTTAAAAATAGTTTTTATCTTAGAGTGCACAGACTCCCTTTGACAGATCTACACCCTCATAGGCCAGGTGGTCTGCCAGAACCCGTAGGTGGGGAAGTGACTAACAAATGGAAAGAAGATGCATTAAAATGCTATGAGAACTCCCGGTGAACCCGAGCTTACTTCTTAAAAGTGTTAGAGTTTCTATGTTATCCTAGATTTTTTTATTAAAGTTTAAGTAAAAGAATTTTTTCGTGTCCTCACGAGCCTCCACGTATCCAGGCTAAAATAAAAGCGACATGCAAGCTCTAAAAAACTAGGAGAAACAGGCAATCCTATACATAATCAAATTAAATCAAAATATATTGAATAATCAAATTAATTAAGTAAATATTCATAAGAAAATTACCTTACTTATTACAATCCAGATTTATAGAAATTAAAAGTGGTTTGGCACCACTGACAATAACCCAGATTCTAATCCTAATACAGACGTAAGTGACTTTGAGTGGGATACTCTTTATCTTCAACTCCTCGATCTTCTCCTCTTCGAGCTCCTTAGATTCTTCATGGCTGGATACCCAAATGGAAAAGAGAACTCTTCCCTCGAGGGGAAGGTTACTCTTTCCACTTTGGGTAGTAAAGTGATCCAAATTTGGTTATTAATTAATTCAATTAATTACTGATTATGAGAATTAAATTAGTTTATATTTTCCATCAATAGGTTCGTGGCGTTGTGCCACCAGGCTCTAGGAACCAGGCCTCCTTAGGACACTTAGCCCTGCAGCCCGGAGTAGTCCATCCAATAAACTTCATCTTTGGAGTGGTTATTATTTATTTAAGTATTGGTTGCGTGTTTTATTAATCAAATTATAGTATTTTGGAATTTTAATGAATTATTGGATTTTTAGAATTTATTAGAATTATTTAATTATGTTAATTAAGTGGGCCAAAAGTTGACTTTTCAATTTAAAGTTAATTTTGTAAGTTTCAGATTTTTAATAAATATTAGACCTTATGAAGAGTAGTTAGATGGTTAGTATGCTCAATTTAGAGTTTTCTATGAAAGGTTATGATTTCTTGAAGTTCGGTCCTAGATTTAAACTACAATTGGCCGAAAAGTTGACTTTTTGACTTTGACTTAATTCTAGAAGTTTGACATTTTTAGAAAATACTAGACCTTAATTGGAGTTGAATGACACTAAGTTTGTTCAATTTGGATTTTTTTGTAATTAGTTATAAATTTTTAAAGTTTCCCTAATTATTTGAATTTTAAAATTTGCTTAATTAGGAAGGTTCTGATCATTTTGATCCAAACTGCATGGAATCACCCCCAAAGGTCAGGGATGACCCATGGGAGAATTTCCAAGTGTTTGGAAATTATTTGGGATTTTTAATTAATTAATTTAATTAATTTTTAATTTTCATTAAAAGTCAAATTAAAGTTGAATTAGAAATTCAATCAAGGGGCTTTTATTTTTCCTAGGTATAGGGATAAGTTCTAGTCAGTTTAAGGTATTATTTATGTTTTTTAGACTTAATTTTGATTTATTATAGTTTTTTTTGAATTTTTTGGGTCCTTAAAAGGCTGAAACTTTGGATAATTAATTTTCTAATCTAATGACCTACAAATTCAAAAAAATTTGAACCTAAGATACATGATGTCACTAAGTTTGCTATGCTCAAGTTTCACCCCTATTGGGTGTGTGTATAATCCCATAGGAATTTTTAAAGTTTTCTAGACTTTTTCTTAATTATTTTCCCTAGGTACGTCTACTGTTCAATAGGCTTGAAATTTTATTTGACTAACCTTGGTACTCATGCAATCATACCACAAAAATTATGAAACCTATTTATACAGGAAAATAGAGTTATAAATTTTTAAAGTTTTGAGTCCAAAATGGACCCATTATCTTAAAAATTCACATCACAGAAAACTAGAGAGCATCTGACCCTAGAAAAATCACAGTATATACTTAAGATGCTCAGGAACATTCCACAAAAATTTGGGATTCATTTGATCCCTGGATTGCAAGGAAATTGAGAAAAACTGAAATCAAACAAAATACCATTTTTTCTCAATCCAGAGCTCAAAACAACTTAATTTTAATTTTAATAAATACTATGCTAAATTACCTTTTCAACGAGCCCAAAAATGTCCAATTTGGTAGAAAATTCATTTTTTTTCAGAATTTTGGAAGATTTTGAGCATTTTTTAAACTTTTCAAGCCATTTTTGGTCAAATCAGCCACCAACATCAATCATTGCCATTGATTAGCACTGAAACGGTGGTGGTGAATGGCGGCATGACACCTGGTGGCATGGGACCCGCCACTTAAATGACTCAGCGGTCGATCCAGACCGCTAGATTAACCGCGGTATGGATCGACGGCTTGGATCAAGCCACATCACCCCATTAGTCTGTGGAAGAGGCCAGGTTCGAAACCTTGGGAAGCCACGTGGTTTGCCCAGATCTGGGCCGTCTGATCCTCGATCGGACTGTCTAGATCTTCCCGTTTCTTCCAGTTCATTTTGAATCGGAAAATTCAAACGTTCATATCTCTCAAAATACTCAACAAAATTTGATGAAATTTGAACTGTAGCTAGAGGGAAACATGATCTTGCAATGCCTGAAGTTTGGAGGCTCCATGCATTACAAAATTCCTACAGTTTGAAATTAAAATTCTTACTAAAGTGAAGATAACTTACAATCTACCCAGTGGATTTTTGCAAACTTGGGCCCCTTTTGCTTCTACTAATATCCTCTACAAGTTCCCTGAAGACCCCAAAGGATTTTGATGACTGGATTTGAAGATATTGAAGAGAGATGATGTTTCTCTCTTTTCTCTCTCCTTTTCCACTAAAATGATGGTTTGAGTGGTGGAAATAGTGGGGCAAGGCTTGGAATGGCCTTGGGGAGTGCTGGAGAGTGTGGGAAGCTCTTGGAGAGTCTTGGGGATGGTGGAGTTTGGGACTTAGGAAAAAATGAACAAGATGAGGGATTAGGGAAGGTTTTGCCCACTTAACTCTCATGATTTGAAATGGATGGTTATGATTCAATCAAGGGTGCTTTGGATGCTTACCAAGTGTCCCATGAGTAGCCCAAAACTAGGAGAAGGCTGGTGGATTGAGGGGGACTTTCCTTGAGCCAAGAGGGGGGGACCACACCCCTTTTTCTCCATTTGGCTAAACCAAGCCTAAGCATGGTTTAGGGGGCTGGTTTGTGGCCTCTTAGGAAAGAAAATTAATCCCCTTTAAGAAGGTTGGGGTAGGTTTTGGGAGAGGGAAAAGCTTACTTATGTGACATGGTGAAATGGCCATGACTTGGTCTCATTTCAAAGATTTGTTGACCCATTGAATTGTTGACCAGTCAATGGTGACTCATGAGGCATTCAATAGGATGCATTTGGCTGGTTGAGTGGTTGGTTAAGTTCTTGGAGTAATGTGTTTAGAATTTTGGCCAAACGAGTGAGACTGGAGAGAATTTTAACCATCTCAATTGGGTTGACCAAGTCAAAATAAGAAAAATTTGACTTGGAGAGTTTTGGACCTGATGGGAGTGTCCACACAAATGATTTTGAAGTGTTAGACTAGTTTAAAATGGATTCAAATGTTGAAAATAATCATGGTTGGGTTAAGGGTGAATTTGGTCAACCATAGTTGAAATGGTCAACCAGGTCAAACCAAAGAGTAGGTTTGGTTTCAATGGGTCTCAAACATCATAAAAAATTCATTAAGAGAGGTTTTAAAGGTTAAAAATGTTGAACCATATTGAGTCTTGGTCAAAAGTTAAAAAATCCCTTTATAGGGCATTTTGGTCATTTTGCTCTCTAGTCAATCCTAGGTCAAGGTGAGTCCAAAAAGATGCAGGTTAATGATGTATAAATATCAAGGGTTAGGAAGTGATTAGAGGGTTTGGAGGAAACTCCAAGGTCAAATTCCATTAGGTGACGGGTCCAGTGGCACGGGCCATAAATATTTGAAGGTTTTGCAGCCTTTGGGAAAAGATTTAGTTTTTGGGGTTAAAAGTGTCAGATTGAGTTCAAATTTGGAGGGTTGGTCTTAGAGACAGGCTTGGACGATATGCAACTAACAGATCATGAATCGGGGGTCATTTGAATGGGTTTTTGGGTGACGGAAAGTTCACCCAGAAAGGGACTCGGGACTTGGGTCCCTGGCCTTGGATTTGGACTGGACTTTTGAAGTTGGATTGGATTTTGGATATGAAGGGTTGGAAATGACTTATATGTGTCATTAACAATCAAAAAGATGATGGTTAATGGTTGCATAGGATTGGAGTGTAATTGAATGTTGATCAAGGGGTTGACTGGAATTAGAGTGAAGCCTAGACCTGGGGGGTGGAGTTTGATTTTAATAGGATTAGATTAGGTCCTAAATGAGACCTGTATGATTGAGTGGTGAACATCCCTTAATAATTAGGTCACTATAGGAAGATCTAGGTAGGTCCTAGTGACCTCATATAAAAATGAGGAAAAAAATGCTTTGGTTGTTAAAGTCTTTAGTGATAACATTCTTTTTTATGTAATAAGCTATTAGCTAAAAAGACAAGGTATCAGTTGGGAAAATTTCCTCTTACCTTGCTTGGGAAGGGTTGGGTACTTTGTGCCTTTGATGATGAGGAGTCAGTGGATTCAATTCTTTCCAACAGTCCATGGTATGCCAAGGGGCATATCATTAGGGTTGATAAATGGTCGCCTATGTTTTCTCCTAATTCACTGAAGGGATATCTACTCCTATCTAGATAAGGATGCCTAATTTATCATTACAGTGGTGGGATGAAATCAATGTTTAAAGGATTGCATCTAAAGTTGGTAAGCTATATTTGGTAGATGAGAATATATTCCAATGGGGGAGAAGGGAGTTTGTAAGAATTGGTATTCATGTTAAGTTGGAGGACAAATTTCCTCTGGGAGTTTGGGTGGAAGGAAGCTCAAGAAAATTCTATCAAAAAATCAAATACAAAAGGATTCTAAGTTCTACTTTAATTATGGGAGAATTGGTTACTTTAAGAGCAGTTGTACATAGAACATGTTGGGAGCTGAACCGGTTAGTTCTAAGCCTTCGGAGACCTGTGGGAAGGTGGTCATCCAGTCAGAGGATAACTCTTTCAAAGGTTCTTTTGGAAATGTGGGTAATTTGTTTAAGGAGATGGATAATAGTTACGGTCCTTGGATACACATCAGCTATGGGAAAAGGAAAATGAATAATTCGAGGGAGTTTGTGTTCTGAGGGGGAAAGTTGTCGAGTTGAAGCGTAGTGTGGCCAAGGTTCCTGTGGAGGTTGGTAAAGGCATTACTTTGAGTAGGGAGGCATTGGCAAGTGGCTCCTCTGCGTTGGTTCGAGATGGGTTGGATTCTAAGGAGAGGATACAACTGAAGGCATGGTTGGTTCCAAACATCCTGAAGTTCCTAATCTTGGGATTGGGTTGGATGGTGTTTTGGATCATTCATCCTTTCAGAAAGATGGTAGCAAGTTTGAGGTTCTAAAGGGATTGGTGGAGGAAGGTGAGATTGCTTCTACAGGGGGTTTTGAGGAGACTCATGGCCTTTGCATCTCTATTGCTGAAGATGATGGAGATTATTCTTCAAGTGTACAGCTTCAAGATTTGAAGGAGGTGGGAGGTTCTAAGGAAAGGGATTCTTCTACTATTAGGAAGAAACTTGCTAAGGAACTTAGAGGAATTGGTCCTATTAAGTTGGCTCCTAGAAGTAGGAAGCTGGATGGGGAGGGGAAAGAAAAAGTCAGGAACTCTTCCCCTATTATTTATTAATGTCTTATATCACTTTTTGGAATTATAGAGGAGTTAGGAAGAAGCAAGCTTCTCTATATCTTAAAGAAGTGTATATGGTAATGGGAGGGGATTTTAATTGCTTATTATCTAAAGAAGAAAAAGGGGGGGGGGGGGGGGAGATTTAGCTTCTCTCAAGCCTCCACAGAGATCAAGTCATTCTTGGTGAATAATGACTTTCATGAGGTCGATTTTATTGGTACTAAATTTACTTGATGCAACAATAAGGCTGGAGGCTCTCGTATTTTGGAATGATTAGATAGATGTTTTATAAATTTTGCAGCCATTAACTCGTCCATTCATTTGGTGGCGGAGCATCTTGCTAGACTGGCTTTTGACCATTACCCAATTTTATTAAATCTTTTGGAGCATAATTCCATACCTGTTAGGATTACCAGGTTCAAAGAAGTGTGGGTATCTTATGTGGCATCTATTGCAGTGGTGAAGAACATCTTGGAGTAAGAAGATGGGGGGGAGCTACTCTGAATTGCTTAACAAAAGTTAAGGAAAACCTTGAAAGCTTTATTTTCTAGAGCAAAGCCAAGCATAAGGATTATGTCAAGCTCAAAGAAGATCTAAAAAAAGGTATCTTGGAGTTTCAAATGAAGGAAGCAGAGAATGGATGGCTGTCAGACGAGGACAGTTGGTTGCTAAAGGAAAAAGGTTAGTGAGCTGAACCCTACTCTGGCTCGATTGAACACTTGGTGGAAGCAACGTGCTAAGGTTAAGTGGATGGCCGAGGGTGACACCAATTCTAAGTTTTTCCAATCATTTGCTAGTGCAAGGAGGAACGAAAATTGGATTTTTAAAATAAAAGATGGCAATGGTATGGTGGTGGAAGATCATGTTCAAATAGCTGATGTGTTATTCCAATTCTTTGATAAAAGATGGAAGGATAGGGACTGTATTTTAGATGGCTGGCTGTCACCGTTATTCTCTCTTGATGATAATGATAGGTGGTTATTAAATAAGGAACTATCATTGGAGGAAGTTGAAGCTGTTGTGAATCAAATCGGTGGCAACATCTCTCCAGGAAATAATGGTATTTCTTATTCATTTATCAAAGCTTATTGTTACATTATTAAAAAGGATTTTTGGAATGCAATTAATCATTTTTTTTACTCGGGAGAGATGAATGTTGGCTGGAAAGAAACCTTAATTGTGCTTATCCCTAAGGTGAGCAATCCTATAGTTCTGAATAATTAGAGGCCTATCAGACTTTATAGATCAATTTATAAATTGGTGGCCAGAATCCTGTTAAACAGATTGAAGTCAACTATTCATAAGCTAATCTCGATGGAGCAAGCAGCTTTCCTGAATGGAAGGTCTCTTGTAGATCATGTACTTGTGGCTCATGAGGTATTCCATAAATTCAAATTTTCTAAAGCTTCCGAAGGAATTGTTTCATTCAAAATTGACATCGAGCAAGCGTATGATTATATGTGTTGGGATACCTTAAGAAATTTTTTGGCGTATTTTGGGTTTCCTCCTAAATTCTCCAGTTGGCTTATGGAATGTGTTAAAGAACCAAAATTCTCTTTGGTGATTAATGGAAGTCTTTCCAAATGAATTCATGTAAGGAGTGGGTTCCGACAAGGTTGTCCTCTATCCCCTTATCTTTTTATTCTTTGCTCACAACTTTTATCCAATGCTTTTAATCAGAAAGGAGATTCTATGGGGGTTTGGATTTGTCTAAATGGGCCGAGAATTTCTCATCTGCTGTATGCAGATGATATTATTATCTTTTTTGAAGAGTATTTTATAGAATTTTTGTGGATGGAAGGGGCAAAGGACAAATTTTGAAAAATCTGCTATTCTTTTTGGCAAACATGTTAAGAAGAGAAGAAAAAAATCCATAGAACATATTATGTGTTTTAAGACTGTAAATGAGTTCAACTATCTTGGGGTGAAAGTTGCTCTAAGGAGACTAGTGGCTGCGAATTTTCATATCATCATCAAGAAAGCATTAAGGTTAATCAATGTTTGGGGAAGCAAATTCATCTCATTGGCAGGGAAGTTTACTCTTATTAAATCGGTTATGCTCTCACTTCCTACCTTCTATTGTACTCTCTCTAGTTCCTAAAGGAGTGCTTGATGAATTTGATAAGATGTGTAGGAGTTTTATTTGGAATAAGCAGGATGGAAAGCTTGGCCTTCATTACTTGAATTGGACACCTTGTGCAAAGCTTTGAGATGGGATGGTTGGGAGCTTCATTCTTGTGTTAGTATGGTTGGGCCGTTGAGGATGAAGTTGGCTTGGAAGGTTGCTCAGGATAAAGAATCCTTGTTGTATAAATCTCTAGGAGCTAAATATGGCTTGAGCTGTGGAGAGGGTGGGTATAGAAGGGGGAGTTCATCCGCTTGGAAAATCATTGCCAATGGAGAGAAATGTCTGAAACCAATTGTGATATGGAAGATTTCTAGTGGGTTCCCTATTGATGTTTACGATGTTGTTTGCATCTTGGATAAAAGTTTGAATAAATGACCAACATTAGTGATGACTCTTGGATATGATAGTCTGATAGTTGACAAGCTCATTATTGGTAGCCGATGGAAAGTAGAGGAGCTAAGGATTTACTTTGGGGTAGACCTGCTGTTCTTAATCTATCAAATTAAGATCTAGGCAAAACAGGGAGATGATTGCTTGGAACTTACTCATAAAAAATCTGAGATATCTATATCAGCTCTTGCTTATAAGGCCTCAGTCCAGAAGCAACCTTGCTGTTCTTATTGGAAATACTTCAAGAATGCTAAACTTAAGCCTTGGGTGGAAGTGTTCTGGTGGCGCCTGTTCAACAATGTTATTCCTACATTTCAATTTTTGTTTCATAGAAGACTTCAAGAGGAGTTTGATTTTCTAAGGGGGTGTGGTGCTAGGGAAGATCTGGATCATGTGGCGGTAAAGTGTGTGAAGTTACTCGAGGTTTTGCATTATTTCAATAAATGGGGATTTGGCTTTCCTAACTTTGAGTCATTTCAAGAATGTTGGAATTGGATGGAACGATTTAGTAAAGATCATGGGTTTCTTTTCAATATTTATTGCACTTTAATTTTCCTTACTTGGCAAGCTACAAACAAGTATTTACACAATGGCAGTGCGGATAGTGCCAGGGTTATTGCTACTAATTTAATGAGTTATGCTTCTATCTCATTTATGAGTGGTAAAATTAAATCAGGCCACTGGGGTAATAATCTGTCGGATAGACTATTGGATTGTTGGAACCCTCCTCCTCCTGATTAGATCATGATTAACGTGGATGCATCTTTATTGCCATCTTATAAAGCTGGAATTGGAGGTATAATCTGAGACAATAAAGGGAGATTTCTTCTAGCTTATGGTCATACTTGTATTCATTGGGATGTTTCTCAATTAGAGCTCTTGGCTATTCACTTTATAAGGAGTGTGACAAAAGATTGGAAGCTGAGTTTCAAAGGGATAATCATCGAAGGAGACAATTATAACATCAACAATTTTTTTCAAGATTCGGTAAACAAGGGGGCAATTGGATGGAGGATCTTGCATTTTTAAAGGAATATAATTATGCTATTTGCAATTGGGTAAATAGAAATTGTAATTAGTTAGTGAATTTGTGTGCTAACTTTGCTCTTTTTAGCAACTTTTGTTGGGATGATATTTCTTCTAATAAGGTTCCTCCTTCGTTTGTTTGTTTGTTAAAGGAAGAATCTGGGTGTGAAGGGCTGTGGGCTGTAATAATTCTCCTTTTTTAGTTATTACAAATGGTTTGCTTTTACAATATATTATTATTATTATTATTATTATTATTATTATTATTATTATTATTTAGTTTAGTATTTGCTCGTCATATCCTTGACATTAAAAAGAAAATTCATTCCAAAATAAGATCTAATTGTAATCCCAAATTCTATTCACTTTGCTAATTTGTCATTCTGATATATAATAAGGAAAATTGTAGAACACCGTCAAAACTATAGAATAATTTTCTAATATAATATACAAAATTCAAATTTACTTGCATTAAAAATGATAGTTTTTGTTGATGAAAATGAAGGTGATAGATACTCCATATTACTAGGATATGTGAGCAACATGTGCAATATTAACATCATTTATGAAAATGATTAATTTACTTATTTTATCTTTTGGTAAGTCGATGAATTACTCGTACTAAGATTGAAACCCTGCATCAATTCTCAATGATACCTATACATCTCCCTATTTGAGAAGAAGAAGATGCCTTCTCCATTGCATGATCGCATCTCCATATGTACTTTCCAACACTGTCGGACCTCATCTGATAACATTGAAACCGCTAGGACAAGTTGAGATGGCCCGACATAGCTAAAATCAAAGAAGTGTAGCATTGCGGAGAGGAAAGAAGTGAAACTCGAGAATTTAATTAAATCCTAAAATTTAATAATGAAGAGGCGAGCAGTCGAACAAAATACGAAATGGAAAAACATTAGTTTATTCAATATTTAATATGATAATAATAAAATTGATTGTCAAAATTTATATTAGAATAAATGAAAGGCTAGGATTCTATTAGAATAGTTAAAATAGAAGACTAGGCTTGTATTTGGGAAGAAACTCAAGCTATGTTTATAATAGTAGTACATATATAATATTTTAATTTTCTATTTTAATAATTTAATTACGAATTAATATATTTCTTTTTTTTAGAAAATTGTTTCTTATTTAATTGAATTTTTTTATTATCTTATATTTATTTCTTTTCTTGTGGGCTCCAAAAAATTTTCCCCAGCCTCCCCCATAAGCTTTTCGAGGGAGTTTTAACGGACTCAGTATCTGGGTAAATTTTGGAAGGCAGATGGGCTTGTAGATAAGACACTACCCAGAGATTTTGCACTCATTTTATGAGGGCTTTATGATCTGAGTTCTGGTTTCCTATAGGTGCATGCCCCTATAGTTAATTACCCCTCTTGATAACGAGAGTGAACTTTTGATTAAGGCTAGTCATGGATTAGATATGTAGAGATACATGTTATTTAGCATATAGTAGCAGCATGAACTTAGGCATTAGAAGTTTGAAGATTTGATATTTAAAATTTAAAATTGCACCATCTTACACTTAAAACAGATTGTGGGGGAATGGATGATGGGCCCCATTAAGATCCCATGATTTCGTCATCTCGGGCCATCGTGGTCCCTGGTCTACTTAGTCAGAGGAGGTAGTTGACCCAACCTGACAGAAGGATCCTTGTCGACAGCCATGGGTTGCTTCGTCCAGGGGTACCTTATAGACCTGGGGGGAATATTTATCTAAGGGAAAAATTTGAATCCACCTTAACTAATAAAGGGCTTTATGCCCTATCGATTATATCCTATTAATTCATATCTCAAGAATTTGATGCCACTAAGGAATGTATTGGCTCTGGCCATAACCATTATCTTGTGGTACCATTTGGCAGTAGAACCACTCAGTTTAGAGGGCCCTGGGTCATAATCATTCACTTGCAGTGCCATTTGGTGGTAAAACTATCAGTTAAAAGACACGTACCATGTCCTTACTGGTAGGAGGTTATTTTGAGAATGAATCCTAGTGGTATTTTTGACCGGACATTAGCTCTTTATAAGCTGACGTAGTTTTTTAATTTGTCCACCTCGGCAAATTATTACAGGGAGGGAATGAATTTTGCTTTAAGTATTTTATGGTTGTATTTTCTATTTTAAATACCTTGGATTTTGGATATTTGATATTTTAGAAATTTTGGATTTTGTGTGGGTATTTGGGAGGAATTTCAAAATGGTTGGAGTTAACCCCTCTGGTTGAGATATATGTTCAACACGGTCATCATCGGGGTGTATGGGGTCGTTCATGTTTTATTGATTGAACCTTATCGACTCTATCTACTTTGTCGACAAAGGATTGGGTTTTGTGGATTTTATGTCTTTATTAGTGAATTCTCTTAATTATAGGCCTTGAAGGCCTAACATGAATGTATTAAAATAAATATCCCAATCAATATTGTGACTATATATTTGTTTGATAGTTTGAGCTGTGTTAACTCCTATCTATCCATGTAGAGGGATCGAGCTCGAACTTAAATTTACTTATTAACCTTTGTAACATTCCTAGACGTCATGTGTGTACCAATAACATGCTCGCCGAGGCCCATACAGATTGTGTGATTACACATGCCCTTTTGTGTACCTATATGCATACACATTATAATGTATTTGTGGGGTATATTTTTGGGACATTTGACAGGTCTTCTACGGCAGCTCATAGAAGCTTATGTTTGTTGTAGTCTTTTCTGTATTTGCCCATAAGTGGTATGTTATATGTACGACTATTGCTCATCAAGAACATGCAGGCCTCAATAATCTTATCCAACTAGGTTTTCAAAACCTGGTTGAACTGAGGCTCACTCAGTTCATCTTTGAAGGTGATTTGATCGGGCTTTCTTTTCTCAAAACTCTTATAGAAATTAATAGGAAACTTCCTAATTATGCCATCATCATCATTTTCTATTATTGGCTTAAATAAAGAATAAATCATTTCAACCTTCGATAATTACATCTTTATTGATGCCCTATGTTTTGAAATCAAGGGTTGTAGTCTTGAACTAATCGCAATAATTGAAGATGCACCAGACCATCCAGGAGAATCATACAAGACATCCATTCACAAATTGATTATTGTAGTCCTCGAGATGGTTGGAATGGCGAATGAATTGGATCGATGTTGGACAATTGTTGGCTGTTGAGGCATTACAATGTCTTTGTTATAATGACTAGTAGGCACTTTGAATATGCAAAGGACATATTATCGTTGCTTGCCTGAGGGTTGGAATATTTGACTACCATTATATGATTTATTGAATACAAGGATGTTCTACCAACTCGTAAGTGCCCCGCATATATATACTGTAGACATATTGCCTTCGACTACAGAAGACATGTTGTGTATACATCTGCATCGTAATTGATTGCAGGGTTGATATATGTGTCACATAATGATCACTATCACTTGTGTATGATTTGAAATAATTGTTGGGAAATTTTTGTACATTTATTTGCAATTATTTCACTTTTTATCTTTTATTATTGTCGATCATTGTAAGCAAGTCATGTTGTCCATCGAACGCATCATATTATGCCATAGAATTTGATTATGTCACTTACAATTTGACCCTCACTTGCAAAGAAATAGTGTTTGTAAATCTGTCTTCCATCACCAACCTTATGCATGCTCACCTATAATTGAGTGGGGTTCGTTATTTTGTAAATCATGATTTCATTTTTAATGTCATGTCATCCTTCATATGGTTCAACTTATATGTTATTTGCACTTAGTCCATTTGAGTTCAAGTTTTAGCATGATCTTTTTTAACTTTTATTTGGATTCAAATTGAGTTTACTTGAATATGAGTCCAAGTCCAAGTTCAAACTGTCTATATCTTGTCCAAGTTTCCTGTGGTCCTTTAATTCGAGTCAAGTTCTTTATTGTCCATTTGAGTCTGAGTTTCAGGTTCCCTGCTGTCCAAATAATTCAAGTTCAATTGCATATATGAGTCCCCTGTAATTTATTCAAGTTTACAAGTTCATTTATTATTTGAATTGAGTTAAAGTCCATTTATTTGCTCAAATTGATTCCAAATTTGAGTTCAAATTGTCAAAAATTTTTCCAAGTTAGGTCCCATGTTCACTGGAATATTCAGCAGCCTCCTGGCGTCTCCCCCATTTAGGGGAAATTTTAGAAGTAGGGGCCTCTTGCCATGCTAGAGAAAAGCGTGTATGCTAGGTGTCAGATGACACTGCGATAAAAAATCTTCAATCTCATCACGCCAAAGAAAGGCCTGTATGGGTCCTCAGGCACCTATTTCAAAATAACATAGTGTTATATTTTGTCCCTACCACGCTAGAGAAAATTATGTAAAGGGCTTACCCTCCTCGCCATTGGCATTGCACCGGGTTCCCTACCCACCACACTAGAGAAAAGTGTGTATGAGCGATTTTTTGGCTCTACAAAAATGGCGAGAATGGGATTTTTGAGTTTTAGAAGGTTATACCTACGCGTAGACCAGTGACGACAGTGAAAATTACAAAAATCCCTCCTTTTTTTCTCAATTTTCTTTTCTATTTTTTTTTTGAACATCTTTTTTGTTTTTTTGTCTCTCACCCTCTCTTTTTTTTGTTCATATTTTCTTTCCCACTTACTTTTTTTTGCTCTCACTTTTTTTTTTTGAATATTTCTTTTTTTCTTCTTTTTTCTCTTTATATATATATATATATATATATATATATATATATATATATATATATATATTAATACTAATAGTAATTGTAATTATCATAACAAATATTAATATATTATCAATATTAATAACTAATAGGTAATAACCATGACTAGTAACAGTAATAATAATAATAATAGTAAATGTATAATAGTAATTTATAACAGTAAGTAATGATAATTAATAACAAAAAAATGAAATATGTTTACCTAGGGTCGGCTAGAGAGGAGATCCGGCAGGAGGCGACTATGGAGGAATTCAGCTGCTTGGGTTTGGAACCGGTAGGGGGGATGGGAGGAGGAAGACAAGGTCCAGGGCTTGGATTAGGTTAGAGAGAAATCTCTCTCTCTCTCTCTCTCTCTCTCTCTCTCTCTCCCTCTCTCCCTCTCTCCCTCTCTCGAATGAAGGAATCGGGATGGAGTCAAGATTTGGTTGGCTTGAGCGGCTCCGATTGCAATGGAGGATCAAAAATAGTTGTGACAGAGAGGAGATGGGGGTTAGTTCGGTAGGTTTGCGAACAAGATTGGGAAGGTAGGGAAGTGTTGTCATTGTGGGGTTAATGTGATGAGATCTCTACGGCTATGGAGGATGGAGCATTGACTTGAGGTTAGCAATACATGCGGGTTCGGCCTACTGTGGAGCTCGACGGATTGAGGGAATTGGGAAGGGAGAAGAAGGGCTCGATTGGCTCTAGGTAAATTGGCAGTAATGATAGAAGCTTGTGCGTGGGAGAAGAGAGGAAGAGATGTAATTCAAATTCATTTTAATGATACAGTGGGGCTACAGATCATAGAAATTGAGCAGGATTTCTAAGATTGAGACTTGAACGTTGTCGTATAAATAACTTGTGGGATTTCATGTGGGTTTATAATCTATGCCTCCCTTATTTTATTTTATTTGTTGTTATTTGGAGGTCAGCAAATGCCCCCCAACAAATGTGGTAGATGCCTAGAGTGAATCACATTTGTTGCAAGCTGATTGACCTTATGAATCTCTAAATATTTGCTTTGGATGTCACACAGAAATTTTTATTTAGTGGATCTTCAAAGGATTGTTTGGATGGTACATAGAAGGCCTTATTTTATAGATCTCCAAAAGCCTATTTGGATGTCATGCTAAGTTTTTCATCTTGTAGATCTGCAAGAGTCTATCTGTGTGTCTTTATAGATCTTTAGATGCACTTATCATCAATAATTTGTTTTAAATATTAGCTCTTATCAAGTAGAATCCATAAGATAGTGATAGAATACTCCATGCTTTAGACTCCTAGAGCATGACTCGGTAGATTGATTCTAGTAGATAACATTGTCATTTCTTACTATTCTTTTTCCACCACTATCACCTCAGCTTTCAACATTTTTGTAACTGCTCAACATCTTTCTCTATCTCCATCATGTATAAATGTAATATTTTTGTTGTATATTATTGATATCATTTGAGATTTATCTGAATTTTGTAGATTCATCAGCTGGTGGGACTTTGCTGTCTCTTGTACTAATTATATTTTGCTTAAATTATACTTTATGTTGATGGCACATTTAGTTTACGGAGGATATTCCATTCTTCCCTCCTTTAGCTACATTTTGACAAGAAATTTTAAATATTTATTTGGGGTTCTCGGCATGCGGTGCGATGTTGATCAAAATAAATATTTAAAATACCCCCAATCTTTAGGGACACTTGTAGATATCATCTAGGGTGCTTCTTTTTGTAGCTTTAGCTTGGGTCCTGAGATTTTGGTCCCTTCTTCCCTATGCTTAGTGCAGCAGACATAGGTGAAGGATTATCTGATTCGTCAGTACTTACTTGTCATGAGATTTGTGTGCCTTCAACCTATGCTTCTTTCTTTGGCGGGCTTGATGAAGCAGTAGGTGCCGGCGACCTAAACCCTTTAGGTTTATACTAGTTTGGTAGTGATGAGTCATCAATCCAGAGCTTTATGCATAACAGACTTGTTGATGACAAAATCCTTTTAGTTCAGCCTTAGGCTTTATGTGAACTTAGGGATAATTTCTTTGGACCTTTAGGATAATTTCTTCAATCCTTTAGGATAATTTATTTTGGTCCTTTGCTTTATCCTTTGATGGACTTATTGAAGAAAAATTCCTTTGATCCTCGCTTGATGTTTTATGGATTTGTTAAAGGATTTGTAGGTTTTGGATTTGGTTGATAGTACTAAATGTGGGTATCATCTTAATCCTTAACTAGTTGAGGAGACTTTAATCAAAGTCACTTGAGTTCATCAGATTATATGAGCTAAGATTTGATAGCTTTTCATCCTCTGGTTACTAAAATAGGGGTTCCTCTATTATGGCCTTTCTTATGGCGTGTTGAGTAGATGGAATTGCTAGTGATCCAGCTATATTTGGGTGTGTTGGATCTGACCTTTACACCCTTTCAAGCTCAGACTGGAGCTATGGGAAATGTGCTTCCCATTGCTAATTTTATTGAAGTTGGTAGATTTGGAGTCATCCCTTTATGGTTGAAGATTTAGAGCCTACGGATATTCGGTAGTTACTCGTGACTCATCTTTCCAGCTAGAACTTTGATTCTCCGATCAATCAGGTGAATTTAGTGGACTACGACTACTTAAACTTGTCGAGTAAAATTAGGCTTCGTACTTCCTACAGTCCCTACTAACGGGTAGATAAAGTGGGGGTTCCGCTACTATGGCCTTTCTTATAGTGTGTTGAGTAGGCGGAGCTGCCTGCGATCTAATCATATTTTGGCTTATTGAATCCAGCCTCTTATACCCCCTCGAACCTTAAGCTTTAGGCTGTTGAAAGACTTTAAGCTGCTCCATCTCAACTTGGTGGAGTGTGTAGTTATACAAGTCTCTTTTCTAACTTTTAAAATCTTGGTATGTTGGAGAAGGTTGTGTCCTAAACTTTCAAAAGATCACATTGGATTTGAAATTTTCATGCATGATATTTCTTTAAATATCGGCTGTTGATCGGTGGCATAGGCCTCTGACCGTTTAGATCGATTAACTGATAAGCTCCTCCTTGATACACCTTCTCCATGATGAAGAGGCCCTCCCAGTTGGATATGAATTTACCACCAGTTTTTTAGTGTGGGATGATTGGCCTTCTCAGCACAAGACCAATTTCCCTTCTTAGAATGCCTGAGGAATCACCATCTGATCAAATGATTTTCCATTCTTCCTCGATAGATTTTTATATTTTATTAAGCCTGCACCCTAATCTCATCCAGCGCTTCGAGCTCTTTCATTCTTAGATGAGCATTTTATTCTTGTGTGAGATCATGCTGGATGGCTACCCGAAGTGACGACAGTTCGATCTCTAGTGGTAACATTGCTTCAACTCTGAACACCTGTGAATAAGGAGTGGATTTGGTCGATATTTTGTAAGTTATAAGAAATGTCTATAGTGCCTCTACCATCTTTGTATGCCATTCTCTTTTATTCTTGGTGAGGATCTTCTACAATAGTTTTACTAACGTCTTGTTGAAGGCCTCTGCCAAGCTATTTGCCCTAGGGTTGTATATGGATGAATATCACCAATTGATCTTGTGTCGGTCGATGAACCTATAAATTTTTATACTGTTAAATGTTGTGCCATTATTTAAGATTATATGGTGCGGTATACCAAATCTATAAATAACATTATAGGTAAAGAAGTTGATCACATGCTCGGACGTGACTTCTTTAAATGGAGCTGCTTCTACCCACTTAGAAAAGTAATCTGTTGTCACCAGAATGAAGCAGTGTCTAGCTGATGATGATGGATCTATTAGACTAATTATATCCATACTCGAACATTCAAATGGTCAGATGCTACTATTAAGTGCAAAGGATTTGGTGGTTGATGTATACCATCACTATGAATTTGACACTCGTGGCATCTTTTGGCATGGTCAATGCATTCCCTCACCATTGTCAACTAATAGTAACCCATCCTTTTAATTTTAGCAGTCATCTTGGGACCCGACTGATGTGCTCCATATAGTCCTTTGTGGACTTCTGTTACCACTCTATCAGCTTTCTTGGTCCCTAGGCATCTTAGCAACATTTTGTCAAAGACTCATTAATACAATATATTATTGACAAACACATATTGTAACGCTCTTTTTCGAATTTGTATGGCTATAGATTTATCTATCAGGAGCTTACTTTCTTTGAAGTAGTCAATGAATGGTTGCTTCCAATCATCTTTGACTTCAACATCTAAGCAATGCAACTACGACTCTGAGTATCTACTAGTTTTATGTCTCTTGACCACATGACATTCTTCTGATCAATTTTTAATGATGCTTTGTTAGGGAGGTGGAGGATCAATTGGGGTTGCATCCTACTACTTGAATTTGGTATTTCCTCTGCCTGAGGAAATTATAGGATGGCTAGCTCCAAGATTTGACAGTTATAAACATTAATCCATATGGGCATTTCCTTATATGTATTTACCATTTCTTTAGCTAATTTGGCCAGGAAATCTGCCTTGGCATTCTGACCTCGAAGAACTCAAGCTATTTTAACATTTATCTCTTATCTTAGGAGCTCAAGAGCTCACCTGTGGTAACAAGCCATCTTGATCTTGGTGACTTTGTGAACTCCTAGTACTTGATTTATAACGAGTTAGGAGTCATAGAAGATTTGAAGATTTTAGATTTAGACATCAATTGCAATCTCCAGCTCTACTATTAGGGCTTCATACTCAACTTGATTATTGGTCCGAGGTTCATTCAAACTGAATGAGAATCTCATTATCTCTCCCTCGGGCATTATAAAAATGAAACCAATACTAGCTTGGGCTTTTGCCAAATTTAGAGGTTGGTGAGATCTGATCGACGATACCCTATCAAAATATATCTCCCAAAATTATAGCTTCTCCTCTTCATCAACCTGCATGATTTATTCATCATGAAAATTAATATTGAGTGGAGAATATATGGGAATAGGGTGTGCGGCAAGAGAATCTGCTAAGGCTTGTCCCTTCACCGCCTTTTATGACATATATGATATCAAATTATAACAGTATCATTGCCCGTCTAGCTAAATAACCTATCAATACTGGTCTTATCATTAAAAACTTCTGTAGATCGATCTTTAATATCAATATGATTTTATGAGACAGCATGTAGTGGCGAAGTTTCTAGACTGTAAAGATCAATACTAGACAATGCTTCTCATTTGGAGAATAGAAGATCTCTGCTTCAATCAGCCTTTGACTGATGTAGTAGAGTGTATTTTCTTTGCGTTCTTTATTGTATTAAGCTAATAATGCTTTAAGGGAGTCTTCTTGTGCTTTCGTATATAGAATAAGAGGCTTCCCCAGAATAGGTGCTGCGAGAATGGGCAGGTTTAATATATATCTTTTATTACTATCGAATGCTTCCTGGCACTCTTCATCCTATATGAAGTGGACATCTTTCTTCATCAATTTGGAGAATGGCTGGCACCTACCTGAGAGATTCGATATGAATCATCGAATGAAAGCTAGTCGCCCTTGTAAGAAGCAAAGTTGACGGAGGTTCCTTGGAGGCAGCATCTCCATAATTACCTTGATTTTATTTGGGTCGATCTCGATTCCTTGATGTCGAACAACTAAGAAATTTACCAGAGGAGACCTAGAAGGAACATTTTAGAGGGTTCATCTTTAAATCAAATTTTTTGACTCTCTCAAATACAATCCTTAGGTCATTTAAATCATCTTTTCAGTCTAAGCTCTTCATGATGAGGTTATGTATAAAGCACTTAACCTTCTGATATATTAATTTATAAAAGATATGTGTCATTATTCGCTGGTAGGTGGCACTAGCATTCTTAAGGTCGAAGGGCATGATCGTGTAGCAGAAGATGCTGATGGGCATTCTGAACAATATATACTTTTCATCTTCAGGCACCATCTTGATCTCGTTGTAGCCTAACAATCCATCCATGAATGAGAAACAATCCATCAATGAATGAGAACATGTCATAGTTGGATGTGTTATCCACTAGAAGTTCTGACATCGAGAGTGAAAAGTTATCTTTTAGACACGCCTTACTGAGGTCCCAAAAGCTGATACAGACATAAATTTGACCGTTCTTCTTCTTCACAGGGACAATGTTGGCAATCCAATCGATATATTTTTCTTCACGAATGAAGCCTACTTCTATAAGCTTCATCATCTCTATAATATCTTGTTCTTCAATCTCCGATCACATTCTCCTTGGAGCTTGTTTAACGGGTGCCATATCCTGTTTAATGGCCAATGTGAACTACTACATCAGGGGATAAGATGGGCATCTTAGTAAATGTCTAGGGAAAGCAGTCCTCAAATTTATGGAGGAGTTTTTTTTTTTATTTTTCCCACTTGGTCTTCTTCCAGAAGGGCACTGATGAAGGTCAAGCGAGGATCTTCCTCAGTTTGAGATAGTATAGTTGAAAAGCGATGGGATTTCTTGGAGGATTCTTCAATGTGTTAACCATCAAGAACATTTTCTGTATGAGTTATCTTTTGAATCCACTTTCGATGAATTTATTTAATGGAAGATCTCTAGATGTACACACTAGATGTTACACCATTCTTTTGCATATATATTTCTTCTAGAGATGTTAGTCTCCATATTTATTTTCTCTTATGTTAGGACCTTTCACCGGTGGATTCTTAGATATGCATCCAAGTGTCACACCCTGATGCTCATCGAACATATCTTGATTTTTTCTTTGATCTACCATCATAATAGATGGTTACTTTTCCCTCTATCGTGACCTTTCAGTGATGACTTTTTGGACATAGGGATGACATGTCACGTCCTGATGTTCAGCAAATAGACCTTAGTATTATTATTATTATTATTATTATTATTATTATTATTATTATTATTATTATTATTATTATTGCTGCTGCTACTATAACACTTAGATGATTAGTCAAAGATGGAAAGATAAACGAAACCCCAGTGGAGTCGCCAGAAATTTGTGGGCTCCAAAAACTTGGCCTTGGCCTCCCCCGTATACTTTTGGGGGAGTTTTAACTGACTAAGTTTCGGGGTAAATTTTGGAAGACAAATGGGTTTGTAGATAAGACACTACTCAGAGATTTCGCCCTCATTTTATGAGGACTTTATGATCTGAGTTCTTGTTTCTTATAGGTGCAAGCCCCTATAGTTAATTACCCCTCCTGATAACGAGAGAGAACTTTCGATTATGGCTAGTCATTGATCAAATACGTAGAGATATGTGTTATTTGGCATATAGTAGCAGTATGAGCTTAGGTATTTGAAGTTTGAAGATTTGATATTAAAATTAGAAATTGCACAATCTTACACTTAAAGCGTGTGGTGGGGGACTAGATGATGGGCCCGATCAAGATCCCATGGTTCCATCATCCCAGGCTATTGTGGTCCTTGGTCTACTTAGTCAGAGGAGGTAGTCGGCCTAACCTGATAGAAGGATCCTTGTTGATAGCCATGGGTTGCTTCGTCCAAGGGTACCTTGTAGACCTGGGGGAAATGTTTATCTAAGGTGATAAATTTGAATCTACCTTAACTAATAGAGGACTTTATGCCTTATCGATTATATCTTATTGACTCATATCTCAAGGATTTGATGCCACTAAGTAATGTATTGGCTCTGGCATAACCATTATCTCATGGTGCCATTTGATGGCAGAACCACTCAGTTCAAGGGGCCCAGAGTCATAACCGTTTACCTGCAGTTTCATTTGGTGGTGAAACAACTATTTAGAGGACACGTACCACATCCTTACTAGTAGGAGGCTATTTTTAGAATGAATCCTAGTGGATTCTCGACCATACATTAGCTCATTATGAGTTGAAGTAGTTTTTCAATTTGTCCACATCGATAAAATATTATGGAGAGTGAATGGATTTAATGTAAGTGTTTTATGGTTGGATATTCTATTTTAAATTCCTTGGATTTTGGAATTTTGATATTTTTGGAATTTTGGATTTTGTGTGGGTATTTGGGAGGCATTTCAAAATGGTTGGAGTTAACCCTTCCAATTGAGATCTACATTCAACACGGCCATCATCAGGGTGTATGGGGTCATTTATATTTTATTGATTGAACCTTATCGACTCTATCTACTTTGTCGATAAAGGATCGAGTTTCATGGGATTTAAGCCTTTATTAGTGAATTCTCTTAATTATAGGCCTTGAAGGCCTAACATGAATGAATTAAAATAAATATCCCGGTCGATGTTATGACCGTATATTTGTTTGATAATTTAAGCCGTGTTAACTCCTATCTATTAATATAGAAGGATCATGCTCAAACTTGAATTCACTTAGTAACCCGCGCAATATCCCTAGATGTCACGTGCATACCACAAATATGCTCGTTGGGACCCATATACGTTGTGTGATTACACACGCCCTTCTGTGTACCTATATGCATACATATTGTAGTACATGTGTAGGGTACATTTTTGGGACATTTGACGTGTCTTCTACCGCAGCTCATAGAAGCTTGTGTTTATTATAGTATTTTCTGCATTTGCTTGTAAATGGTATGTTAGATGTACGACCATTGCTCATCAAGAACTTGCAGGCCTCAATAATCTTATCCAACTCGATATTCAGAACTTGGTTAAACTGAGGCTCACTCACTTCATCTTTGAAGGTGATTTGATATGGTTTTCTTTTCTCAAAACTCGTATAGAAATCAATTGGCAACTTCCTAATTATGTCATCATCATCATTTTCTATTGTTGGCTTAAATAAAGAATAAATCATTTCAACCTTGGTTCAACTTATATGTTATTTGCACTTAGTCGATTTGAGTTCGAGTTATAGCATGATCTTTTATAAATTTTATTTGGATTCAAATTGAGTTTGCTTGAATATGAGTCCAAGTTCAAGTTCAAACAGTCTAAATCTTATCCAAGTTCCCTGTGGTCCTTTAATTCGAGTCAAGATCTTTGTTATCCATTTGAGTCCGAGTTTGAGGTTCCCTGCTATCCAAATCATTCAAGTTCAATTGCATATATGAGTCCCCTATAATTTATTCAAGTTGGCAAGTTTATTTATTGTTTGAATTAAGTTAAAGTCCTTTTATTTGCTCAAATTTGAGTCAAAATTTGAGTTTAAATTGTCCAAAATTTATCTAAGTTAGGTCCCCTATCCACTGAAAATTCGGTAGCCTCCCGACATCTCGCCTGTTTAGAGGAAATTTTAGGAGTCCAAGCCTCTCGCCACGCTACAGAAAATCATGTACGGTAGGTGTCAGATGACACCGCGGCCGAAGATCTTCAATCCCACCATGACAGAGAAAGACGTGTATGGGTCCTCAGGCACCTGTTTCAAAATAATGCAATTTTATATTTTGTCCCCGCCATGCTAGAGAAAAGTGTGTACAGGGCTTACCCGCCTCGCCATGGGCATCGTACCGGGTTCCCTTCCCACCCCGCTAGAGAAAAGTGTGTATGGGTGATTTTCTGGCTCGACACAAATGCCGAGAATAAGATTTTTGAGTTTTAGAAGGTTATACCAATGCGTAGACTAGTGACGACGATGAAACTTTAAAAAATCCCTCCTTTTTTCTCAATTTTCTTTTCTCTTTTTTTTTGGAACATCTTTCTCTTTTTTGTCTCTCACCTTCTCTTTTTTTTATTTTCTTTCCCTCTTACTTTTTTTTGCTCTCTCCTTTTTTTTTTGAATAATTTTTTTTCTTCTTTTTTTAAAATATTTTTCTCCTCCTTTTTTTTTTAAATTCTCCCATTTATTCCTTTTTTTGCATTCTTTCTTTTCATCATATATATATAATACTAATATTAATTATAATAATCATAATGAATATTAATATATTAAAAATATTAATAACTAATAGGTAATGACCATGACTAGTAATAATAATAATAATAATAATAATAAATATATAATAGTAATTTATAACAGCAAGTAATGACAATTAATAACAAAAGAAAATCATATATGTATACCTAAGGTCGGCTAGAAAGGAAATAAGACAGAAGGCAGCTATGGAGGAATTTAGCTACTTGAGTTTGGAACCAGTAGGGGTGATGGGAGGAGGAAGGCAAGGTCCAGGGCTTCACTTAGGTTAAAGAGAAATCTCTCTCTCTCTCTCTCTCTCTCTCTCTCTCTCTCTCTCTCAACTGAAGGAATCATGATGGAGTTAAGATTGGGTTGGCTTGAGCTGCTCTGATTACTGTGGAGGATTGAAAATAGTTGCGACAGAGAGGAGATGGGTCACCTATTGTGACCTCCATACAATGTGACCTACTTTAGCATAGCAGATTATAGTAGGTTAGGTTGTGTTATAGCCCAACCTGATAAAACCTATAGAATGGATAGGTTCTACCGTGTTGTCTTGTGACTAGAGACCCAAAGATTTAGTTGACATATGACTAGAGATATGAAGCAATTCTTCATGTTGGAGGCTAGGGCAGGAGGCAAGGTTACATTGGGAGATAATACCTCCAAGATAGTGGTGGGCTCAGGTATGATTGTCAATTCTAAAAATTTTATCATTAAGAATGTTTTGCTAATAGACGATTTGAACCATAATCTACTAGGTATTAGCAAATTATGTGATAAAGGATTTGATATCAAATTTTGTCTTCTAAATATTTAATTAGCTTAAATGGAAAAATCATCTTAGAAGGAAAAAAGAATTAACAATATTTACATGCTTAATTTAAATTACATTGACTATTCAAATTCTTTATGTTTAAAATCTATTATTGATGAATACTAGCTATGGCATAGGTGACTATGTCATGCAAGCATAAAAACTCTTAGGAAGATCACCTAGAAAGACCTAATTAGAGGCATACCTAAACTAAATTTTTCTAAAGATCACCTTTGTGATGCATATCAATTAAGAAAATAAATTAAAACTTCATTTCACTCAATTAAAGCAATCATAACTTCTAGACCACTAGAAATTCTTCACATGGACTTATTTGCACCAATAAAATATAGCTAGTAAAAGTTCGTGAGGGTGGTTAAACCCTATAGAACTAGCCCGAGGCTAACCGAGAGGGGGGGGGGGGGGGGGGGATTGGTGTTTTAAAAAATTTTAAACAAAAATAAAAAATCTTTTTATCTTTTTAAATATTTTAAAAACTAAACAATCTTAAGCAGAAGCTGATATCAAAATTAAAGATTTCAACCACAAAACAAATCATATAAAAGTGCTGAAATAAAATGTAGAAAAAGTAACAAGAAAGAGCACATGGAATTTTATAGTGGTTCGGTCAAATCTGACCTATGTCCACTCCCCAGAACCACCCATTCCAGGTATTGTACTTATCAATTAGTCTCTCTCCTTTTGCTCCCACAGCAAGGCGGAGAAGGCCTTATAAAATCTTTTCACTGACTTGGTGAGGCAGAGAACCTTGAATCCTTTCTCACCCTCCTAGTGAAGGCCGAGAACTTGGAATCCTTTTACTCCCACCTGGAGTTGGTAGAGAACCACAAGAATTCTTTTACTCCCTCCTGGAGTACACAGAGAACTTGATAATTCTTTTACTCGCTCCTGGAGTAGATAGAGAAGCTGGATCTGATGCTGATGATCGTCTCCCTAGAGCCACCAAGGAACCAAGGATGAAGAAGGAAGAAGAGGATCAAATCCTTACTTGGAGCAATCTTTATGAATCCCCTCACAAACTCTCCCTCACAAGATCCTCTCTCTCTCTCTCCCAAACTCTCCTTCTCCTTCTCTAAGCTCTCTCAGGTTAGAATAATAGTAAAAGACTTGCATAGTAGCAATTAAGAGAACTTAAATAGGAGGCTTCAAAAATAGCCTTAATTTTAATTTGGCGGCAAAGATCATCCAGGAATTCAAATATCGTCCTGTACGATTAGCTCAAAATAGCCCTTTCAGCCAGTACGATCAGCATTGCCCTGTATGATCAGTTCAAGTATTTGAACGAATCATCTCGTACAATATTTTTATCATCCTGGTTGATTAGTTCACAAGTGGCTATTAATCATCTAGTATGACGAATGGCGATTAATTATCATCTCATGTAACACACAATTCATCCAGTATGATATAGAGGTATCATCAAGGATGATTAGTTAAAAAGTTAATGTTTTCATCCTATACGATAACTGGCAATTAATTATCATTCCATGTAGTGCTCGGATCATCCAGGACGATGGTCTCCGATCGTCCTATATAATTTGATCGATCAATTTAACTATAATTAATCTCCTAATCAAAGGATTATTTTAGGCATGATTGTCATGAATCATCTAGGATAATATATAATGTCCTGTATGATTAGAACAAATTTTAAATTATGAAATCTTGCCTAAACTATGATTGGCGACTGTTTGTTTCAATCTATACTGATTATCCTATATGATATAAATTGTCCATGATGATTAGTTAAGCAAACTTAATACTCAGGGATGGCCTAATTAGGGTTTCTATTTTTAAATGATTATGCATGATGATTTAGAATCATCCTATATAATATGATCAAAAACTAGAAAACTCTCTAACTCATAAAATTTCTCCCTTTGAGTGTGTGTGTGTAAGGTTACTTAACTTCAGGATCCATCATAATATATTTGACTAAAGAAAAGGTAAAAGATGTATTGGGATAGAAATTATAGACTGACTTTATTCTAGTCTACCTGATCTTGAACTAATTGACATTCCAAGTGAACTTATGGACCTAACAGGTTATTAAGCAAGGCAAACAAAAATAGATATCCAAAAATAACGAAAGTAAGGAAATAATAATATTTGTTATCAGTAAAATCACTGTACTTGGGCCCAGATTTGCCATAATCTACCCCTTTTTTATGATGGCAAATATTGTTGTAATAAATTTTAGAGCCAGAAAAATTAAGACATAAAAAGAACATAAATAGAACAAAATAAGTTTCACTAAAACACAAGCAAATGACATATTAAGCAATAAACTAAGCAACAAACATACTAATCTCCCTTTTGACATCACAAAAAGGGGAAAGAAAGAAAAATGCTAAAAATAGAATAAAGTACAGAAACAAAGTCCAGTACGCACACAGAAACAAAAATAAAAACAACACTGACAGACTAGAAAGAAGAACTCTGATTAGGTTGTCAACTGTTGGATGTACTGTGATCTGTGAGACGTAACTTTGTTCAGATCGTACAATATGATTTGGATCATCCTAGACGATGTGAGCAAAACCAAAAAGTAAATCAAGAATAGAAGGTGATGATTAAGAGGACTTCAATACAAAAATAAAAATAAAAAACATGAAAAAGATAATACAAAAAAAAAGTAATACCAGACAAATCAAAATCAGAGTTTTTTTTAATTCATTAATCTCGAGCAAATGATAAATTCCCTTAATTTTTGGATTTAAAAACTAATAAGAATGAAATGACATGCTGAAATCTAGAAAAAAGGTTAGACAATCAATTTTATGAATCCTACCTCGTACACCTTACAGGTTAAAATTCATTTTAAACAAAAACCTAATTCAAAAAGGAAGAAATTAGATAAGAAAAGTAATCCTTTCAAACTTCGTTCCAAAAAAAATCTGATAAAATAGTATTATCAAGTAAAGAATTAAGAATCATAATCTTCAATCTCAAGTATTTGAAAATATTACGTGACACATGAATTCTTCTAAGATTTTTAAAGGTTTGAAAGGGATAGAAGCTTATTTATTTGTGGGCTCATTTTGTACCTCTTTTCTTTATAATTTGGCCAACTTTACACATCTTTTGATTTTTAATTCATTTTGTGTATCCTACAATTAATTGACAAATATTATGCATCTTTTTAGTGTTGGCTCATTTTATGCCTTTTTTCATATCTTTTACAAGCTTGCTTCATTTCATAACTTTTGAAGACTCTCAGTTATGAGATTATCTTCCAGATATAAGAGAGGAAGAAACTTACTCTCTAATATAGGAAAGAGTAAACCACAAAATAGAATTATACTCATATGATAAATGCAACCACTTTATTAAGAAAACCCAAAAGTGATTTAGTGATTTAGAACACTATTTATATGAGATAGATTACTATAGGAGGATAAAATAGATCTCTATTTTAAAGTCCAACTTTTTAATTTTAAAATAGATTTTGATTCAAAAAGAAAAATATGCCATTAAAGAGTTAGAGGATTAAAAATAATCATCAATATTTCTTCCTTCAACTATTTTAGAGGAGTCAACCACTACTTATAAGTTTTTAAACTAAAATAAGGCAAAAATCTTTTTTAAAAGACAAGTTTATCAATAAAAGTAAACAATGATCTGATTCTTAAAATACCAAAAGAAAACATCAAGAAATCAAAAGCATAGAAATAAAAATGCATAAAAAGTAATAAATAAATAAATCAAATAAAACACTAAGTGCAAAAACATAAATAGAAAGTATCAATTTCAAGCATAATATCTATCACACATAATCTAGTTCTTAAGGTGCTAAGGGTTTCAAAGGCCAGTGGTTTTGTGAAGATATCTGCTAGTTAGTTTTTAGTGGCTACATGATGTTGCTCTATGTCTCCTTTCGTAACATGGTCCCTAATGAAGTGGTGCCTGATGTCGATGTGTTTGGTCCTGGAGTGTTGAATTAGGTTCTTTGAAATGTAGATGACACTATTATTATCACATAGGATAGGAATTATGCCTACATTAAGTCCTAAATCTAGAATTTGTTGCTTTAACCAAAAGACATGGGCCACATAACTTCCTAAGGAAACTGAGTTATATTTTCTACTAGACCAGGAGACTAAGGATTGTCCCATGAATTGAAATGTCCCAGAGGTGCTTTTTTCTATCAACTCGGCATCCTACAAAATTTGAATTAGAATATCCTATGATTTCAAAAGAGGTGTTATGTCTAGGATACCAAATTCCTAAATCTTGGGTCCCTAAGAGATATCTAAAGATTCTCTTAACATTAGTCATGTAGGACTCCTTTGGATCAGCCTAGAATCTAACATAGAGACAAATACTAAACATAATATCAAGTCTGCTAGTAGTCAAGTAAAGAAGTGATCCAATTATCCCTTTGTATTTCTTTTATTAACATATTTTCATTTGAAAGCTTATTTAACTGAACACTGCAACTCATGGGAGTGTTGATCGGCTTGGCTTTATCCATCTTATATTTCTTAAGGATGTCCTTAATGCATTTCGACTGACTAAGGAAAGTTCCATCATCCTTTTGCCTTATACTAAATCCATGAAAGTAAGTCAGTTATCCCATCATACTCATTTTAAACTCCTTACTCATTATTTTTGAAAATACATCACACAGTTTTTCATCAGATGATCCAAACAAAATATCATTAATATAGATTTGGATAATCAGTAATTCATCTCCTACAATTTTTAGAAATAGGGTGGTATCTACGCTCCCCTTAACAAAGGTTCTCTTTAGTAGGAATGTGCTAAGTCTTTCATACCATACCCTGGGTGCTTGTTTTAGTCTATATAAAACCTTTTTAATTTGAACACATGATTAAGAAATTGTGAATTTTCAAAGCCTAGGGGTTGTTCAATATACACATCTTCTTTTATCACCCCATTCAAAAAGGCATTCTTAACATCCATTTGAGATAGTTTGAATCCCTTAAAATAGGTAAAGGCTAATAGCACCCTAATGGCTTCTAATCTAGCTACAAGGGCAAAAGTCTCCTCAAAGTCAATCCATTCTATCTGATTATACCCCTTAGCCACCAATCTTGCCTTATTTCTAATCACCACACCAGAATCATTCGTTTTGTTTTTGAACATCCATTTAGTTCTAGTAATACTTTGATCCTTAGGACATTTAACTAGTTCCCAAATATCATTCCTAATAAATTAATTCAATTCTTCTTGCATGGCTAGGATCCAAAATTCATCAGAAAGGTCTTGGTTGATGTTGGTGGGTTCAGTCATTGAGATGAAGGCAGAGTGATTTACCTCTTTTTTAAGTCCATGCCTAGTTCTAACACCTTCAGATGGATCTCCTAAAATCATTCTTTAGGATGACTTGAAGAGTATCTCCATTCTTTAGGCAATAAATTTTTAGGTTCTACCCTTTCCTCCAGATTTATAAATTATACCCCTTGGTTGACTTCTACAACCTCTTCTTCTTCTTCCATATACCCTCTAGAATTATTAGATTCATCAAATACAATATGAGTGGTCTCCTCAACTACCAGTGTTCTTTTATTGAAGACTCTATAATATTTGCGAACACTTGAGTAACGTAGGAACACTCCTTCATCAAATTTTGGGTCAAACTTTCCTAGTTAAGGCTTCCTATTATTCCAAATGAACACTTTGCATCCAAAGATATGAAGGTGAGAGAGGTTAGGTGTCCTACCCTTAAGAATTTTATAGGGTATTTTGTTCAGCTTAGATCTAAGATTTACCCTATTCAGAACATAACAGATTGTATTCACCACTTCTACTCAGAAGTATTTAGGAAGTGAGTATTCAGCTAACATGGCTCTAGCAGCTTCTATTAGGGCCCTGTTCTTCTTTTCAACTACCCCGTTCTGTTGAGGGGTCCTAGGAGCTAAAAAATTATGATCTATCCCTTACTCCTTACAAAAAGACTCAAATTTTTTATTCTCAAATTCTCCACCATAATCACTATGAATGATTAAGATTTCATAACCTAGTTTCCTTTGAATCCAAGTGAAAAAAGATCTAAACTCCTCGAATGATTCACTTTTATGAGATCGAAATCTAGCCCAAGTAAATCTCGAATAATCATCAACTATCACATACCTAAAGACTTTTCCTCCTATGCTTGAAGTGCTGACAGGTCCAAAGAGATCCATGTGAAGGACTTCTAAGGGTTTGCTAGTGTTAATATCTTTAATTGAGTGAAAGGAAGTTTTGACTTGCTTTCCTAACTGACAGACATCACACAGGTAGTCCTTAGTGAACTCTAGTTTGGGGACACCTCTCACTAAGTCTTTTTGGGTGATCTTCCTAAGGTTTTTCATTCTTGCATGACATAATCTCCTATGCCATAATCATGATTCATCAGTAATTATTTTTAAACAAAGATTAATATCAACTTTAAAGCAATTTAGATCTAGCATGTAAACATTGTTGATCCTTTTTTCCCTGCAAAATAATTTTATCATTTAAGCTTATAATGTAGCTAGTTGGCAGAAATTTTACTCTGAAACCTTTATCGTAGAGTCGGCTGATGCTGAGCACGTTGTGTTTTAGTCCATCTACAAGCAAAATATTTTCAATGATGATATTTTTTGAATCACCAAATATACCTAAGCCCACCACTCTCCTGGTGGTGTTATCTCCAAGTGTTACCTTGCCTCCTTCCCTGGCCTCTAGCAAAATGAATTGATTTGCATCTCTAGTCATATTCCTTAAACATCTGCTGTCCAGGTACCCCATGCTCTAACTAGGCCTTATGTGAGACCACACCTACAAAATTATTAAATGTTAAATTTGGGAACCTAAACAGGTTTGGGTCCCAATTTATGGAAAGAAGAATGATGCATGCATGCTATATTATGAATCTTATAATTTTGGTCTCCATAATGTGTTCTATATTGAATGGTGCAAGTGTGGCAAATGTGTCCTAGCATGTCACAAGAAAAAATATCTAACACCAGAAAAGGGTTTACTAATCTATTTGGGTAATGGTGCCTCTTTTTAGGTTAGAATGATGCATGCTTTGATTGTTTTTAAAACTCTTCAAGTGAGGATGTTGGTTTATTATTTTCCAGAGTAGTAATTTTTTCTCTCAAATATTCATTAGCCTTTTCATAGCTTATCACTTCAAATTTTAGTGCATGCTCCCTACTGTCTAATTCATATGCAATGTTTTCTAATTCCTTGAATGCATTTTCTAATTCAATATGGGAATTTTCCAAGGAATCATGCTTAGTGGTTAAATCAACATGCTTTTTGTTCAATTCATCAAATTCATCAAGCAGGGCCATATGATTGCTATCCAAAATGGAATGATTTTTCCTTAGAATTTTATGCTCTTTCTACAGATTTAAAAACTCAACTTTGAGGCTAGTTTGTGCTTTCTTGAGCTTCTGATATGAAGAATGAATTCTTTCATAAACTTTAAATAATTGATCATATGTAAGATCACATACCTCTTCTTGATCAGAGTGATCAAGATGATCATCAACCATTAAACACAGGTTTTTACCTCCTCTTCTGCTTTAGTTTCAAAGGAGTTTGATGTTGAGTCTGCCCAGAAAGCCTTTAGAATTTTTCTTGCCCTTCTTGAACATAGGTTTTTCTTCACCCTTCTCTTTACTTGGGTGAGTTTTCAGAGTTAGGAAATCAGACTTCAGATGCCCTAGCTTCTTGCATTCAAAATAAATAACATCAGAAGAAACTGTAGAATATTTATTATTCTTACCTTTATTCCACTTCTGATGATTCTTTTATTTTTTTCTTAAGAAGCTTTTATATTATCTTGTGATTAAAGCAATGTCATCAGCATCAGAACCAAAAGGATTAGTGTCAGAATTATTAGCCTTCAAGGCTATAATTTTCTCCTTTTTCTTGTCACCTGCATTAAGCTACCTTTGGTTAACTCCTTGCTCATAAGTAATTAATGATCCAAGTAAGTTATCATTTGAATAAATATTCAAGTCCTTAGATTCTGTGATGGCAGTAATTTTTGCTTCAAAGGAAGACGGTAAACATCATAGAATCTTATTCACTTTTTTATAGTTTGTAAGTTCTCTTCCTAAGCCATGCAGGGATGTAACAATTTATGTAAACCCAGTATATAATTCAGAAATTGATTAACTAGGCTTCATGCAAAAGATTTCATAGTCATGAAGCAAAATGTTCAACCTAGATTATTTAACTTCAGTTGTTCCTTTATATGTTATGCATAATTAATCCCAAATTTTATTTCTAGTAGAACAAGTAGAGACACGCATGTAATCTTCAGATTTTAAGGCATAGAAAAAATAGTTTAAATACTTAGCATTCAGTTGTGCTAAATCCCTATCATCAGTTGTCCATTCAACAAAAGGAATTTTAGTTTTTATGCCATTAATAAGATGAGAAGGTGTAGAATATCCATCCTTAACTAAAATTCACATGCGATAATCAATTGATTGTAAAAAGGTGGACATGTGAGTTTTCCAAAAATCAAAAGGAATATTACCAAATAGTGGTGGTTGAGTAATTGAATATCCTTCCGTGGTGTTGCGATTACCAAAGTTAGTCATTGATCAAAATTCAAAAGTTTTCTAAAATTTGATTTTATGAATCCTATTTAATACCACTTGAAAGTTTATGAGGGTGGTTAAACCCTATAGAACTGGCCTGAGGCTAACCAAGAGGGGGGAGGGGGGTGAATTGGTGTTTTAAAAATTCTTAACAAAAAATTAAAAGTCTTTTTATCTTTTTAAATATTTTAAAAACTAAATAATCTTAAGCGAAAGTAGATATCAAAATCAAAGATTTCAACCACAGAATAAATCACATAAAAGTATGAAAATAAAATGCGAAAAAAGTAATAAGAAAGAGCACATGAAATTTTATAGTGGTTCGATCAAATCAGACTAACGTCCAGTCCCCCGAACCACCCATTCCAGGTATTACACTAATCAGTTAGTGTCTCTCCTTTTACTCCCACAACAAGGTGGAGAAGCTATTATAAAATCTTTCCACCGACTTGGTAGACAGAGAACGTTGAATCCTTTTTCACTCTCCTGGTGAAGGAAAAGAACTTGGAATCCTTTTACTCCCACCTGGAGTTGGCAAAGAACCACGGGAATCCTTTTACTCCCTCCTTGAGTAGGCAGAGAACCTGACAATCCTTTTACTTCTTCTTGGAGAAGGCAAAGAACCTGGATCTAATGCTAATGATCGTCTCCCCAGAACCACCAAGGAACCAAGGATGAAGAAAGAAGAAGACGATCAAATCTTTGCGTGGAGAAACATTTGTGAATCCCCTTACAAACTCCCCCTCACAAGATTCTCTCTCCGTCTCCCAGATTCTCCTTCTCCTTCTCTAAGCTCTCTCAGGTTAGAATAGTAGTATAAGACTTGCATAGTCTCAATTAAGAGAACCTAAATAAGAGGCTTCAAAAATAGCCCTAATTTCAATTTGGCGATAAAGATCATCCATGTTGATTCAAATATCATCCTATAAGATTAGTACAAAATAACCAATTCAGCCAGTATGATCAACATTGCCTTGTACGATCAGTTTAAGTATTTGAATGAATCGTCCCGTATGATATTTCTATCATCTTGGACTATTAGTTCACACGTGGCTATTGATCATCCAGTATGATAAATAGCGATTAATTATCATCCCATGCAGCACACGATTCATTCAGTATAATATAGAGGTATCATCTAGGATGATTAGTTGAAAAGTTAAAGTTTTTAACCTATACATAGATAGAGATTAATTATCGTACCATGTAGTGCTCAAATCGTCCAGGACGATGGTCTCCGATCATCATGTATGATTTGATAGATCAATTTAACTATAATTAATCCTCTAATCAAGGGATTATTTTAGGCATGATTGTCATGAATCGTCTAGGATGATATGTATTATCTTATACAATTAGAACAAATTTTTAATTATGAAATCTTGCCTAAATTATGATTGGTGACTATTTATTTCATCTTGTACTAATTATCCTATACAATATAAATCATCTAGGATGATTAGTTAAGCAAACCTAATATTTAGGGATGCCCTAATTAGGTTTTTTATTTTTAAATGATCATCTAAGACGATTTAGAATCATCCTGCATGATATGATCAAAAACCAAAAAACTCTCTAACTCACAAAATTTATCCCCCTAAGTATGTGTGTGCAAGGTTACTTAGATTCAGGATCCATCACAGTACATTTTACTCAAGAAAAGGTAAAAGGTACATTTGAATAGAAGTTACAGACTGACTCTATCCTAGTCTACCTAATTATAAACTGATTGACATTCCAAGTGAACCTATGGAACCTGACAGGTTTATAAGTAATGCAAAAAAAATAGATATCTAAGAATAGCAGAAGTAAGAAAATAATAATATTTGTTATCGTCAAAATCACTATACTTTGGCCTAGATTTGTAATAGCCAGCCTAGGAGGGAAGACCTTTGGGTATGTGATTGTAGATGATGTTCTTATATTCACCTGTGTTAGATTCCAAATATATAAAAATGAATCATTTGACGAATTTAGGAATTTCTCTACATTGATTAAGAGAAAATTAGGATGTGAAATATTAACTATCCATAGTTATCATGGCGAAGAATTTGAAAATGATTGGTTTGAATCATTCTATAAGGAGCAAGGTATATAACATATATTTTCTACCCCCTAAAATCCCTCAGCATAATAGGGTAGTTGAAAGAAAGAATTGAATCCTAGTAAAAGCTACTAGGGCCATATTAGCAGAGTATTCACTCCATGATATTTCTCGGTAGAAGTAGTTAACACCGCTTATATTTTGAATAGGATAAATCTTAGATCCAAACTTAGTAAGACTTCCTATGAGCTACTTAAGGGTAGAACACTCAATCTTTCTCATCTTCACATCTTTGGATATAGCTGTTTCATTCCGATAAATGAAAAATCTCCTCTATAAAAATTTGACCCTAAATCTGATGAAGGAGTTTCCCTAGGTTATTCTTCTATAGGTAAAGCTTATAGAGTTTTCAACTAGGGGACTTTAGTAGTAGAGGAGACCAACCATATACTATTTAATGAATTTGATAAATCTAGTGAGCCTAGGCTAGAAGAAGAAGAAGAAGAAGAAGAAGAAGAAGAAGAGGTAGAGGTCATCCAAGTAATAAAATCCATTGACTTAGAAAATAGAGAAGAACATCAGGAGCCCTTGCCTAAAGATTGGAGATATGTGCTAATCATCCTAGAGAACTCATCTTAAGATATTTGTATGTAGGAGTTAGGACTAGGAATGGACTTAAGAAGGAGATTAGTCATTCTATTTTCATCTCTATGATAGAACCAACTAGTATAGATCAAGCCCTATCTGATAAATTCTAGATCCTAGCTATACAAGAATAATTGAGCCAATTTATTAGAAATAATGTTTGGGAATTAGTTAAGAGATCTAAGGACTAGAGTATTATAGGAACTAAATGAGATTTTAATAATAAGATGAATGACTCTAGAGTAGTAATTAGAAATAAAGCCAACTTAATAGCTAAGGGGTATAATCAAATAGAAAGCATTATTTTTTAGGAGACATTTGCCCCTGTAGCTAAGTTAGAAGCTATTAGAGTGCTATTAGCCTTTTCTTACTTTAGAGATTTTAAGTTGTACCAAATGGATATAAAGAGTATCTTTTCGAATGGGGTGATTAAGAAAGATGTATGTGTAGAGCAACCTCTAGATTTAAAAATTCAAACTCTCCCATTCATGTATGCAAATTAAAAAAAGGCATTGTATAGATTGAAGCAAGCACCTTGGGCATAGTATGAAAGGCTTAAAACTTTTTTCGTAGATTGATCTCTTATAAATGGTATTATATATACCAACATATTTCTTAAGAAAGCCGGAAGTGATCTGCTCATTGTTCAGATAAATATATATAATATATTATTTGGATTAACAAATGAAAATCTTTGTAATGAAGTTTTAGGAACCATGAGTAGAGAATTTGAAATGAGTATGATGGGAGAGCTGTGTTATTTCCTTGGTTTTAATATAAAATAAAGAGAATATGAAACTTTTCTAAGCATAAGTAAATATATCAAGGATATTCTAAAGAAATATGAGATGGAAAATGCTAAAGCAATCGATACACCCATGAGCTCTACCATTTAATTAGACAAAGATGCAAGTGGAAAGTTAATAGATCAAAAGAAGTATAGGGTTATAATAGGATCACTTCTGCATTTGATTGCTAGCAGATCTTACATTATGTTTAGTATTTGTCTTTGTGCCAGATTTTAAGCAGATCCTACGGAATCACATTTGACAGTGATTAAGAAAATCCTTGGATACCTTCTAGGCACCCAAAATTTAGGTATCTGGTACCTAGATATAGCTCCTCATTTGAAATTATAGGATATTTAGACTTAGACTTTGTAGGATGTGTGATTGATTAAAAAAAGTACCTCTGGAACCTATCAATTCATAGGTCAATCCTTAGTTTCCTAGTCTAGCAAAAAATAAAACTCTATAGCTCTAACCACTGCCGAGGCAGAATATATTATTATAGGAAGTTGTGTTACTGAAGTCTTATTGCTAAAGAAATTATTCCTTAACCTTAAACTCCTTGTTGGCACTATTCAAATTATTTGTGACAATATAATTGCCATATGTATCTCTAAGAATCCTATTAAGCACTCCCGTACTAAGCATATAGACATTAGGCACCACTCTATTAGAAACTAAGTTGCTAAAGGAGATATTAAGTTGCATCAGCTAGCAACCGATGAACAACTAGCAGATATATTTTCTAAACCATTAAGCTATTACACCTTTAGCACATTGAGGACTAGATTAGGTGCTTTTTTATTTTTTTTTATTTTTTGAGGACTAGATTAGATGTCATTAATATTCATGCTTGATTTAGGGCAGGAAGAAATCAACAGCTTGAGATTTTATGTGCTTTATGTGTTTCAATTTTTTATTTTTGATTTCTTTTTATTAATTGTTTAGTGTTGTTTGTCTAGTAGTAATTATTTCCTAATCATAACACACCACATAAAAAAATTATTCACATTATACTGTACGAACCTCATTCATACTATATGATCTACATAACTCACCACATCCTCATCATCTATAATTTCAACAATTTTGATTTGACCAATCATTCATGATCATATTATATGATCCACCTCTTTGTACTATATGATCCATGTGTCAGTTTCCATTGAATGAATTAAATTATCTTATATAATATTCGAAATTCCATCATACTATATGAACACTTGTTCATACTATAAGAACCTTTTAGTCAAAGGTTGTATTGATGACTCCTTAGGATGATTGATTTTAATGAAGATTGTCTAATACGATCCTGGTCATAATGTACAATTTGACCACTTTTTTGATAGATCGTCCAGACAAATTGAATTCATATGATCATCCAGTATGAACCTCGATTTTATCGTATGATCTATTGAAATTATTTAAGGAGAGATTCCTATGGTACCCCTCACTCTATCCTTCTATTCCTCTTTTCACATTGACTCGAACCTTCAACCATCTTAATGGTAGGTGGCAAGCAAGCCCATCAACTGTTCTAAGGCAATTCCTCTCATCATCCTATTAACGATCACTTCCAAATTGTTGAGGATGAATTTGCCTACCATAGATTCAAAGAAGCTCAGATTACACCATCCCACATCCTTGACCAATCGATTGTCAGTTATAGGGTAATAGATTTTTTTTCCCACTTACACTCTTTAAGTCCTTTTTACCCTCGCCATCCCTTTCAACTCTGTACTACTTTATAAATTCTTTGTGAGCCTATGAGTGTCTACAAACTTCTCTACCATGACCTCATATGTGTGTAGATAACTCATAGAAATTACCAATTAGAACTTGGGTGAATACCTACATTTGTCCACTGAAGGGGTTCAACCCTATATCCTATCTTCTAGGGGAGAATATGATTGGACCAACATAAATTTAGTCATTAGGAATGCTCCTCTAAACCAACACCAGCCACTTGTCTAATTATTAAACTAAAATTCTCGTATCATTCAGCATGTTCTCTGGACTTCTATTCTTCTTAAAGTTGGAGATAGGGTAAATATCACTCTATTTTTGTCCATAGTCACCTACTTAATCATGTCTGGTAATGCTTTTGATGAGTCCCACATTATCATTTGTTATCAGTACAACCACACTTCCCTTTACTCACGCACAACTCGTCGTAAGCATAACCTTGCACTAGGTTACCTAATTGCCTATGTTTTAGTTCAAAAATATCAGCTTACATATTCCTCACTGATAGAAAAATTCCCTATTTTCTACTCTGATGGCTCTTTCCATGTTTTGTTTCATCGTCACTAAGGGAAACCGCCCGAAGAAGAGTCAGACTCTGATGAGGAAGGGGGATACCTTCCAGCACCAGCACTGACATGAGAACCAACACCAAAACTAGCAAACCAGCCTATTCCTAACATTTTAATCAATTAGAGTCCCATCCAGATAGCCACATTCAATAGCATCAGCAATAGCACGAGGCTAATATGGCATGGTTTAGCTAGCAATTTGATACTATTCACCATAATTTCCAACCACCACCACCACAACCAATATTTAATTAGGGACCCTACCCCAAGGTTGCTTGTTTGGTTGGAGTATTTGTTTTAAATCTATGTTGTAGTCTCTATTATGGTTGTTCCTTTTATTTTTCTCTCCTTTTTGGTGATGTCATTAGGGGGAGTAGATGGTTGGTTGTATATTGTGATTCTCTCTTTAATCCATTTTTTTAGCCTATATGTTGTTTGTGTATTTGTTTCTATTTACAACTCAAAACAAAAACAACTATAAAATAATAACAAGAAAAAAGAAAATGAAATAAAAAAACACAAAGAAAATTACATTCTAGTGAGGCGGAGATTAGAGGAAATAATAAGTTTCTTACAATTTCAACTAAAAATATTTGCCATTATAAAAAAGGAGGAGATTGTTACAATCTGCGATCTCGAGCTTGTGATTTTAATAATAACAAATAATATTGATTGTACTTTTATTTCTTCTATCATTATGTATTGCATATATATTTCTGTGAGTACAAATATTTTAGGTACATCATACACCATGCAAGAGCATTCATGGCTCAAGTTTCGGTAGAATAAGAACTTGGTTGACAAGAGTTTGTAATTTTTATTTATTTATTTTTAAATTTCTTAAGTTAAAATTCTATAAAAGGTGTATGCTATTTTGGTAACAGTGCATACACATAGGGGGGTGAGAAAAGAAGTTTTAAGTTTTTTGAACTAATTATACCGTAAAAATCTAGATCGTACTGTACAATCATTTATTTTTGAAACAATTTAAACAACTAATTTTATAATTAATATTATTAAGCTAATTATATTATATGATACATATTGTATTATACCATCCATTGAAAATAGAAACCTTAGCCACCAATAAAAATTAAGTAAGTTTTTTATTTTTTAAACTTTGAATTGATTGTACTGTACGATGCTATTGGTATAGTATGATATTTAAAACTTACTTAATTTAATCCCCATGATTAATCAATCAACTTAAGGTTTTTTTAATTTGGTTGATCATACTGCACGATGTGGATCATACTGTATGATAGGAAAAGATAAAATGTTCATCCCATCGATCGTCCTAGATGAAACCTTGATTTTTCAACTAATTGTACGGTACGATGTCAATCATATAGGATGATAGGTAGAGTTTATTTTCAATCATCCCGATCATCATACTGTATGATCACATGACAATTAAACTAATTGTACTATACAATCCTCAGATTGTACTATATGATTAATATATAAATTTTGAATAGTTCATCCTGGACTATTCCATCATACTTGATGTTATCTAGTTTTTGAACTAATCATCGTACTGTATGAACAATTTTGACTGAATTAAAATTTTTTTGGTTTTTGGAGACCTTGTATTTAAAGCTTTCTTAATTGTCTCTTAGAGAGAATTTTGGTTGTTGAAGGAATTCTATAAGAGACCTGTGAGAGATCTTGGAGAGTGTAGAAGGAGAAGGTGAGTTTTGTGTAAGGAAGAGGTTGTGTAATTGTTTTCACAAGGTCGCTTCGAGTAAGCTTACATGTTGATTTCTCCCCAAAGCTTTGTGGATCTAGTGGGACTGATCTAGGAAGAAAAACTTCAAGGTTAAATGTCGAGGTTCTCTTCCTTCACCCGAAGGGTGGAAAAGGATTATAAGATACTCTACCTTCACTAGGAGGGTGAAAAAGCTTCCAAGTTTGCTACCTTCATCATGAGGTTAAAAAGAGCTTCAAAGGTTCTCTACGTCACTAGGAGGGTGACAAGGATTCTGATTCTCCACTACACCAGCTTGGTGGAAGTGATTCTTGTAAGGGCTTCTCTGCCTTGTTGTGGGGGCTAAAAGAGAGACACTAAGAGTTATTGCAATACCCGGAGAGGGGAACTTTGATGAGTGGATGTAGGTCATTATTTGATCGAACCATTAGAAAATTCAGGTGTGCTCTTTCTACTTTACTTTCTGCATTTTTATTTTCTTACATATTTATTATTATTGCAAATATGGGAGTTGTTTATCACACTATTTTTAGTTTTAAGTCTAGTTGAAAAAAATTAAAAATAAAAATATTTTGTCATTTATATTTGTTAAGATAATCGATTAAAGCAATGTTATGTTATTTATTATTAAGTTCTTCCACTTGCACTTACTATTAGTTTCAAGTGCTTTTAATGGGGTAAATTTTTAAAGAACCATTCCAACCCCCCCCCCCCCCCCCCCCCCCTCCCCTCTTGGTGTTCCTAGAGATAGTTTAACGAGGCTTAACACCCTCCATTAAACTTTCAACAGCTTAATAGATTAGGTGGTCTACCATGACCCACAAGTTGGGAGGTGCCTAGCAAGGAGAGAAGGAAGGATATGAATGCATGAAAAACCCCCGACATGCTCGGGCTTACTTCTTAAGAAATATTTATATTTCTATATGAGCCTAAATATTTTATTTAATTATAAGTAGAAGAATTTTTTTGTCCTTAAGAGCCTAACCTTGTTCCAGGCTAAAACAAAACATTACATGCAAGTAAAAAACCTAAAAAAAGTAGGCAATTTTTGAAGCATATAATTAAAAGAAATCACCACATCATCCTATCTTAGCAAATGAGTATAAATTCCATTTGGCAATTGCGCTTAGTTACAACCTTTGGTCTATAGAAATTAAAAGTGGATGGGCTCCACTAACAACAAACCTGTATGTTAATTCTAAAGAATGATGTAAGTATTAAAATGGGATATTTTCCTTGTCTCTATTTCTTTATTTCTTTCCTTTGGGCTCCTTGGACTCATCGAGTCCAAATATCCAAATGAAAAGAACACCTCACCAAAAGGGTATTTTTTTTCTCCTTGGATTTCAAGTCATCCTAATTTGGATCTCCAAATGGAAGGAACTCCTCAAAAAATAGGTGCTTCGTTCCTCTTTGGATTACAAATTGAATATTAATATCCCATTTTAAATTAACTTTCACAACTCTTTGAAATTCAATTTTACATATGAAAATTTTAAAATAACTCTATACTCCCTACATGTTACCTAGGAAATTCTTATAAAGTTAACAAAAATCTCAAGCATTTTTACAATCAGTTACTCATATTTAAACAAGCACATTCTCTTGGCCATATTTTTTTTAATTTTTTGGGGGCTAGACATTTAGGGCACCGACAAAAAAATTTGTTAGTCAAATTTTAATTAGCCCCATTTTTATAACCATACATAAGCATGACCACATGTAGAAAACTCCATTAACATCTAGATCATTCTTACCCTAGGAAAATCTAGCACTCATCCCATATCACATCACAAATATAATGGAAGAAAAGAATATCACATCATAGCAATAATATAAATCATGTCAAGCTATGATAACCAACATGTAAAGAAAAATTGCATAAAGCTTATATCACGCAAAAAGAGTTTGTACAAAAGAACAACAACATAACCTAAGACTAGGATTGGTTGTCTTAACAAGCCATTAGTGTGTGCATCAAGTTGTGTGGTTTGTATGTATCCTAAATGGGTTATTATATAAAGTCTTCTAATTTTGTTTAAGTTTGTTGTAGGTTAATGGGAATTTAATTTGAGTTTAAGTTTGAAGTTTTAATGTTCATTTTAAGATGAGTTTTAGGTGTTAAGGTTGATTAATTGTTAGTTCTCTAAGGTCCTAAATTTTAATTAGGTGTTTTGGTCCTTAAGCCTTAAAAATTTAATACACCCCATTTATTAGTGATTTATCATTAATTATTTTGGCTGAATAATAATTATTTTTGTTTACATCAGGGCTATGGGGTTTATTTCACTTTCATTGGGGCTAACTTAATAGCCTTGTAGGCCCGTGTTACCCAACAATTATCTTTTGATTTAGATTTAATTTAGTTTATTAATTAAAATTGAAGTTTATGACTATCTTGTTAATGATTTATTAAGCTCATGGTTTATGGTTTATATTCCATTAAATTTGTTTGTGGCATTATAACAACTAAAATGAGGACCTAGGGCCTCCTTAGGACCCTTAGCCTCACAACCTGTGGTATTCCATCCTAAAAATGTCATCAATAGAATGTTCATCATACATTTTAATGTTATAATCTGATTTGACTGATTGGACCGATGATTTATTGAATATTTGGTTATTTAATGGATTTTTGGATTTTGTTGAATTTTTTAATATATTTAATAAAGGGTCCATTTTTTACTTTTAATTTACATTAGTTTCTATAGTTTTATTATTTTTCATAAATATTATACCATAGGATGAGTTAAAAGCCACTGAGTTTGCTGAATTTGGATTTTTCTATAGTTATGAATTTTCAAAGTTTTCGTATTTTATTGAACTAAGGTTGACCAAAATGTTATTTTTTTATTTTTAATGAATTATGGAGATTTGATATTTTCATAAACATTAGACCTAGGGATGAGATCAATGCCTCATTTTAGTTTACTCAATTAATAAATTTTTGTAATTAGTTACGAATATTTAAAGTTTATGCATTTAATAGAATTATTTAATTACATAATTCGAGGGATTTTCTTATTTTTGAACCAAACTAATCCCAAATCACTTGAGATCCTCCCCAAATGTCAAGAATGACTTATAGGGGTGATCTCAAGTGATTAAAATTTATTTGGTATTTTTATTCTTTTTAATTATTTATTATAGTTAATTAGTGATTTCCCTTTATTATTTAATTATGATCAATTCTGAAGATTGGTGATAGGGCTTTAATTTTTCTTGATTGGGTGTTTAATTTTGTACATTGCAAACCCTAGTATTCATTTTTTTATTTAATTTGAATTTATCACAATTTTTAAAGTTATAGTCCCCATAAAGGGCTAATTTTTATTTTGCTTGATTTTATGGTCAAATGAAGTCAAATCTAAGTGAAATTAAAACATGGGAATTATAATGTCTCTAAGTTTTCTGCTTTAAAGTTTCACCCATATTGGGAGTTTGTAGAATTTTTTATGATTTTTTCAAGTTCACTAGACATGCCCCTTAATTATTTTTCTTAGGTGTTACTAATGTTCTAATAGGCTTGAAACCTAGTCTGATAAAGCCTTACACATGCACAAGCACATCACAGAAAGTGACAAGAAAATTCTACCTATTTGGACAGTTATCAATTTCCAAAGTTATGGGTCCAAAATGTATAAATCACCTTAAAAATTCAATTTACAATAATTTAAAGCATACCATAGCTTATAAAATATATTGGGGGTGTATAAAATACTCAGAAAATAACCACCAAAAATTGAGCTCAGTTTGACCATTGGATCATGAGAAAATTGGAAAAAATAAATTTTAAACATGTTTGAATTTCTCATAATAAAGTAATCAAAATGTCTTCAAAATATTTTAGAAAATATATAGGCTTAAGACCTTTCCAATGAGCCCAAGATCAATCAGTTTGTTGAAAAGATTGATTTTTATGAAGTTTTTAAGGTTAGAGAATTAAATGAAAATTTCAATTTATTGTTATTTAAATTTAGCAGCGGTACAATCATTGGCACTGCCACCATCATCCAACATGCCTCAGGCATGTGGCGAGCTGTTGCGGGGATGGTCAATAAGGCCAATTTGATTTCCAGCAGTCCAATCAGACTCACTTAAAGGCACCACATCGTCGCGTGTGGTCTTAACTGGCCAGGGTTTAAAACTCAGTGGTGATGCAAGGTATTGATGTGTGATGGAGCTACTTCTAGGCCATCCGATTACACTGAACGTGCGATCAGAACGCTCTGATAAAACCAGACTAGAAAATTCAATAGCTCATAACTTTTAATCCAATCGTCCAAATTTGATGAAATTTGAAACATAATCTCTACATAAGTAGATCTTTCAATTCCTGGAGTTTGGAGGCTCCATGTATTAAGATCTTTAAAAATTTTAATTTGATCCTAAAAATTTAAAAGGATATAACATATTAACCAATGGATGGATTTCTTCAATCTTAGGCTTATCTTGCTCCTAGAGATGTCCTCTTCAACTTTGTAAAAGATCCTAAGTGCTTGTCTTGGTTAGATTGAATGATAACTATAGATTATCATTTTACTGTTTTCTCTCTCTTTCCTCTCAAACAAAGGCCTTGGAAGCTATGAGGAGCTAGGTGAAGCTTGGAGAATATAGAGGAAGCTTTGGAGAAGCAAGAGGAGAAACTTTGGGGGATGGAGATGGCTTACATAATGAGTTAGGTAAAAATGAGGGTTTTCATACTTTTTGGCCACTTAAAGAGCTAGGGTTTGATTGGGAGGTTAGGATTGATTAGAGGGGGTTCCTGGATCATTACCACCTATCTAAGGTGGTTAGAAACCAGGGGAAAGGCTACATGCTTGGTGGTGACTTGGGTTGGCCTTTTTATGAGGAGGGGACCACATTTTCCATACTTGGCTAAACCAAGGCTTGAGCTGGGTTTATGAGCTATTTAGTGGACTTTATGGTTAATTTAAATAGTTTATGCAGGTGCATTTGAAGGGAAATGGAATGCATGAAGTGGCTTAACCATTTAACCATGTTTGGAGGGTTTTTTTGACTTGTTAACAAGTCAATGGTGACTGGGATGAGAGTTGGAGAGGTCATGCTTGTTGTAGGAATAAATTCTAAGAGGTTTGAGGAAATGGGTTAGGAGTTTGGATGAAAATTTGGCTATATGCATGGGTTTGACCATTCCAAATGGGTTGACTAAGCCAAACCAATGGGGTTTTAACTCATGAAGGAGTTGGGTATGTTTAGAACATGGAAGGAACTGATTTTGAGGGTTTGATCTGGCTTGGGTTGAAGTTTGGCTCAAGAAAAGCCTGTTTTGGGCACTTGGGTCAGGCCATTTAGCTAACCCAAGTGGGCCCAATGGTTGGTTACCTATAATAGGTTCTTGGGGTCACAATGGACTATCACAAGGGTTTAAATTTGTTTGGTGATGCTTAGGGTATTAGATTTTGATTTGGTTAAGTGTATAGTTAGTTTGTTTAATCATGGTTGACTTGGTCAACTAGGTTAGACCAAGGGTTAGGGTTAGGTCCAAAAAGTTTAAAATGATTTCTTGAAACCAATAGAGGTGTTCCCAAGCCATGATGAGATCTTCTTGTGTGAAATACATGTTTGAGCCCCAAAGGGGTTCATTTGGTCAACCTAGGTTGACTTGGTCAACCAAGCATGACTAAGGCTTGGGTTTGAGTTCAATGCACTCCGAAACATATTTAGAATGTATTGGAAGAGGTTTCATGGCTTAGTTTGATTAATCCATGTTGAAGTTTATGAGAAGGTTTATTTTTTTCTTTAGGGATTTTAGGGTTAAGTGGGCCCATTGTCAACCACGGTCCACCAAAAGTTCAATTTTGTGCATAATATGTCATAAATATAATTATGGGCATGTTCAATAGTTTTAGGGAGGTTCCTAAGGTAAAATTTCACAAGGGGCTTAAGTCTAGTGGCATGAGCTATAAATATTTAAAGGTTTTATAGTTTTTGAAATTCAATTTAGTTATTAGGGTTAAAGGGCTCAAATTACTCTCTAATTTAGAGGATTAACCCTAGAGACATTCCTAATTTATATGCGACTGATGGATCATGAATCAGAGGTCATTTGATTTATTTTTTGAGGTGATTGTAAAATCATTCAAAAAAGGGTTATAAGATAAGAAACTTTGGCTTTTGTTTCCTGAGATTTGGATTTGGTCTTGATTTTAAATTTGGTTAATGGAATTTGATTCACCCATATTAATGACAATCATTTAAGTGATTGTTAGTGATAAGGGAAAAGGGATCAAGTGGTAGCCACTAAATGAACATTAATTGAAGGGATATGGGTTTAATTTAAACTTGAGTGAATTTATTTTTAGATTGAGATTGCTTTGAGTTTGAATTTGGTTTTGATTTAGTTAACTTCATATTAAATGAGATTACCTCACACTCAGATGTCAAACAATCCTTCTATCTCTAAAAGCTAACCTCACACTCAGATGTCAATAGAATAGAACTTGATTAATAGGTCAGTCTCATCAGAGAAGCAGAAATTTGAAAAAACTTTTTTTATAAACTTCCTATAATAATCAGTCATGTCCAAGAAACTTCATACCTCAGATATTATAGTAAGCCTCAACCAATCAATAACTACTTGAACATTCTAAGTATCTATAAAAATACCTGCACTTTTCACTACATTCACTAGGAAAGAAGTGTTCTTTAGCCAAAACTCAAATTTGAAGAATTTAGTATATAACTATTTTTTTATTAGAATCTCTTATATAATCCTCAAGCACACAGTGTGATCCTCCTCAAAAGTATAATAAACCAAAATATCATCTATAAACACAATCACAAACTGATCTAAGAAATATCGTAACACCCTATTCATCAAATGCTTAAAATGGCTGGTACATTAGTTACCCCAAAAGGCATGACTAAGAACTCATAATGCATGTATCCAGTAACGGAAGCAGTCTTCATAACATCAGTCTCTCTCGCCTTCATATGATAATCACTAGAACTTAGGTCGATCTTAGAAAATATAGAAGCTGATCAAATAAATCATCAATCATTTATAGAGGATACTTTTTCATAATAGTGACTTTGTTCAATTTCTTATAATCAATGTACATGCGTATCATACCATCCTTATTTTTCATAAATAAAATAAGTGCTCCTCTTGGAGACATACTAGAATTAACAAATCCTCTATCAACCAACTCCTGAAGCTACACCTTCATCTCGTGAAGCTCTTTAAATTCTATTCCATATAGAGCTTTAGATATAGGGAGTGTACCCTAAAATACATCAACATATAATTCAATATTCCTATCCGAAGGAAAACTGACTAACTCCTTATGGAATACATTAAGAAATGCTCACACTATCACAACATTAAAAAATGGATCCAGACATTATTATATTATCCCTTTATGATGCCAGAAATATCCTACAACCTTTTTTTGTAGTATATTCACTTCCATATAAGAGATCATACATGAAAAAACACCTCTAACTCCATAAAATAAGTAACTCTCATTGCCTGGAAATAAGGTGACTCGCTTCTTTAAATGATCAATTTGAACCTTATACCAGCACAAATAGTCCATACCCAAAATAATATTGAACTCTAAAAAGGATAATAAAATTGCTATAAAATATCTCTATATCATAGAAAGATACCTTACTAACTATTATACCCTCTCCAATTGGTAAAGTAATAATTATAAAAAATGGAAATAAACCTGAAGGCAAGTGCAGTAAATCAAATAATACTAGAAAATAAATAAATTAATGGCTTTAGAATTAAATAAAACATAATAAAGATGATCATAAATGTAAGGCATATCTGTCACAACATCTGCAGCATCTTGAGACTCCTACTGAGTCAAACTATACACACATGCCTAAACTAGAGTTGACATAATAGAGCTATTAGACTCTCTGTGACAAGTAGATGGTTTACCTACCACTGAACCTGCCACAAAACTAGAGTCACTACCCTACCAAATGATATATCAAAAAGAATACGAAGTGGAACTATCTTAATTCTCCCTACTTGTTGAACATAACTCTCAAATATAGGCTTAGATCTTTAGTCAAATCTTTCCTTTGGACACTCACCCACTCCGAGTCAAGTTTTACCACACCAAGAAACTATTTAGTCATCCTATAACACTAACCAAAATGCCATCTACTATAACTTCGACACACAGGTGATCCACTAATAGAAGCAGAACTAGCCACATTTCCACTACATGAAACTTTTATAGATTTCCCCCTCTCCTAAACTCTCCTAGTTCATACTTGCTCTTCTTTCTAGAGAATTCACTACCAAAAGTCTCACCACCAAATCTCTTCCTACTAGTAGTCCACTACTGCTATGTAGATATTAGATCATTTTCAATCAAATGAGCTCTCTCCATAAACTTAGAGAAAATAGTGATATGGAATGGGACTAATAATTACCTCAATTTACCTTACATAAATCTATAGCACTTTTCCTCAGGAATGTTAATCAACTATGGAGCATATCTGGCTAATGCAATAAAATCTACCTCATACGGCATAACTGTTATACTCCCTTAAATAAGTCTCAAAAAGTCTCATGCACCTACTGATGTGCAGAAGGGGGTACAAACTATGCTTAAAACACCTCAAAAAACTCCTCCCAACTAATCAAAGAGTTCAATCTCCCCTAAAATTTCTTCTTCTACTGGCCCATCCACCAGTGCTCAATCTCACCATCTAATAAAAAGAACATCTAACAATACCTTCCTTTCAGGAGGACATTGCATACCAATAAATGTCTTCTCTAGTCTCCTTAACCTTTCCTCAACTGTCTTAAGTTCCACAACGCATTGAAATCTTATAGGCTTCAACCTTAGAAAACATCTGTAGAGATCAGTCTACCTCATCACATCTAATAGTAGGAACTCGATTTTGTGCTTTTCCTATCAGCTAAACTATCAGACTAGCAAACTATGAAATAATATCAAAATTGATAATGGGAGAAATAATATGTATGGGTGCTGCCTAAATGGCACTCTGCCATCTGGCATATTAGAGTTTGGCAAATCCAGAATCATGCAGATTGCTTAATTGAACATATATACAGATGAAAATAACTAAAAATGAATGCAAAATCAAACTCAAAATCACCCCACTTTACCTACAAATCAATTCCTAGAACTCTATTTTATAATCAATTTTCAAAGCTTCTACTCTCATACCAAAAATACTTATCACAACCAATCCCGATAAAATCCATAGATTAGACAAGTCCTATGTGTTAGCTTGCAAAAGGAGAACCGCAGGATCTATTTTTGGAATTTATTTAGAATTTTCTTCCAAATATAATCTTTAATACCACAATAAACACAGATCTTCTACTTACATCTAGTGTACAAAAAATAAGCTCATATATATAATAAAGCAATAAAACTAGCCATGATTGCAAAAATTAAATGAAGAAATACATATGCACACTCGAATAAAAATCCTAAAAACTACTAATCAACATATTCAATTCCTTTTCGAGACATTGAAAATGGAAAGCAAAACATTTGTGAGCTAGCACAGCTAAGCACAAAAATACTTATCTAAATTTCCAAATAATTCATTTATTAAGTATTTATAAGAAATTTTAAATGCAACATGATAAATAACTCTGATGAGTAGAGTAGGAATACCAATTAATCATAATTCAGCTTACAATGCTAAAAAAATTAAATAAATAAGAATTATCAACTACGTATTATAGAATAGAAACTAATAGCTTTTCTTCTTTCATAGACATAATTCAAAGATTCTGGCCCCTTATGACTCCTATTAAATAGAATTTCCCTTTTAGCTGATAAAATCCAAAGATTTTGGCCCTCCTATAACTCCCAACGAACAACCTTTTTGAGAGTCTCATATCCCCTGCATCAGATAAAATCTAAAAGATTCTGCCCCCTTATAACTCCCGACAAATAGATTTTCACATCAAAACTATATAATATCACTTAATTCAATCACTTAATTTCTTTTTTCCTTGTATTATAGTAATTAAAGCATAAATGAACTCATGATAGAATTTCGTAACTTGCTATAATAGTAGGAAGCTAAATATAATATAGTACAAATATACTTCATTTAAGAATTATCACTCATTATGCAGAATGATATTTTGAATCTTCAATTGTACTATAACACTACTTTTTAAAGGTCGAATAATTTTCTATTAAATTAAAATTGTGTAAATCCCAAAATCTTCGATGTAAAATGTTTAGAAAATATTTATAATCTTTGTCTCTATAATATATAAAAAGTTACAGGATGAAAGTTTTACTAGTGCAAAGTTATTCTTATTTTTTGGTAATAAAAATTTAAAATTAATCAAAAAATTTGGAAAAACTTCATATTTTTGAAATTTTAGATCCGCACAATGTGACCAACCATAATCCAAATAACTTTTAGAACTAGGCTGAAAGCAAAAAAATAACCCAAATCACCTCAAAATATACTTTATCTCACTAAAAATACCCTCTTTCTCTCTCTAAAGCTAGTTTCCTTAGAGAAATTAAATTGAATGAATAGTAAAAATGATATTTAAATCATTATAATTTGTTATGGTGTCATGGTGCTACATCATGCTCCATTCATGAATTATAGCACTACCACCCCCACAATGCATTGGAGTGTATACGTAAATGTTAATTTTTTTTAGAGCCTTCCACTGGTGCTCTATCAAACCCAATGCCATGGCATCCTAGAGCAAAAATTTTAGATTTCATAGTCATGCAAATAGACCTAGACCCCCAAACATCCCACCCCTCCCCCCCCCCCCCCCCCCCCCCCCCCCCCCCTCTAAAAAAAAAAAAAAACCAACCAACTTTAGAACACATATAGACTTCATCATACATACCAAACATTCCCAACCACATGTACAAGGGTTCAAAATATAAAAAATTAATAGATTACCTCAAATCTAGTATGGTCAAAATAGGTTTAACTGAATTCTGAATCTGTAGGTGTCATAGGTTATAATAGAGAGGTTAATGAATAGTGGCTTCTGGAATCATTAGTGACCTATCCTTGGGCTGTGGACCACCTATAATGGGAGGCAAATAAGCTGACATTACAGGGAAGGTGAGATTTCTATTTAGAGGATCATGATGAGATGAATTTAGAATCCCTTTAGTGGGCATTTTCCTATAGCTTTGGAGGTGAGTTTGGACAAGGATATTCTTGCCATAGTTAAGGGTGAGTTATGTTGATAGATGACCTAAGGTGAGTGGTGAGTCACTTAATTTGCTAGAGATCCAAGCTACCTTGATGATGGATAACCTCCCATATAAGCCTAGGCAGGTAATGCTTGATGACTATTTGGGCAAGGTTACTTGTGAGGCCTGCAAGGTACACATTACTTCATTATGACTCGTTGACTATCTATTAAACATCTGAGAATATATAAGTAATTAAATAATATAAAATAGAATTGATAATTAAATTTGATTATAAATCATTAATTTAAAAATGGAAGTAGTAGTTTGTTTGTATAATCATAATTTACCTTCTCTGATAATTTTCTTCCGAATAGTGCTATTGAAACTAACTCTGTCTAGCTTATAGTTGTTATAACCAAATGAAGATTAAGAATTCAAGTTCAATTTGAATGTTATTTGTAGAATATTTAAGTCTACAATGCATAACTTCTCAGTGAATGAGTTTAAATATAATTGTACTGCTAACTCCACAAGGATTGGCACCACACTAAAAAAAATATTTCATCAATACATACTATGAGGTACATTTGTGCATCTTTTTGTTTTCTATTTACATTTTTTTCATACTAGGAACACTGACTAATTTGGCACCACCTTCTTCATGCCATCTCTTATTATGGCCTCTCTATGGGCAATGCCTAATCCTACTGCCCCCTCACCTACAATCCCACTCCCTAAGTTGTTTACCCTATTAACCATCAATCTAACATGATCTCAAATCATCTAATAGTGGACATTTTCTAGTCACATGAAAAGAAGGACATAATTATTCAAGGCATTATCCCTAAATACACCCAAGCTACTATCATCAGGTCCCACTTGATTCCCTTACAAAGTGACTTCATGTGCCATCTTACAAATTACATTTCAGACACTCCTTCCATATTTGTGACATGGGTTGCAAAATAGTGCCATGTAGAGGATGTTGACAAGATTATTCTCAATATGTATTGATACCTATTGTGATTATGATCCTCCCCTAAGAATATGGAGTAATGATTTAGCTAATTTATCATCTAAGATCAATAATGAATTATATAGGATCATTAGTTTGCAAGCCTTTGCCTCCTAGTTTGCAAAGCTAGTATTAGTCTTTATTATTGCTCTCTTAATTCCCATCGATTTGCTTACCTTGACATTATCTCAACCACCTTTAGAAATACTTACAACATCTTCATTTATGATGTCCACCTTTTCAATTGAGTGCTTGCTTCATCCTTGACATGGAGGAATTTCCTAGGAATCTTGTTCATGTTCCACCCCCGATGAATACCTTTAGAGTCGAATTACTTACCTTCATCTCTCTTTAAGATTGCCTTTTCCTTTGCTCATTCTACCTTCTTTAATAGTGAGTTCATGTTAAGGGTATCATCATCGATAAAAGGGAAAATAAAAACTAACTCTATCTTCTCAAAAGTTCACTTGATGGTGTTGGATGATATAGCCTTTATCACCAACTTCTCTTCTATTAATCTTTTTAAAACTTCCCTCATTGAATTTCATCACCTTTAACTTCTGCTTCTTCTTTAGGGGATAATGAACTAGCACATGCTTGTTCCTATTCATCATCCTAATAATAAATATACTTCAGGATTATGGAGTGCTTAGATTATATGCTTTTATAATGTCACATATTTATAACTTAAAGATTTATAATTGTGGGAGAAAGTATAACATCTTAATTTTTACACTCAGTAAGGTCCATAAACATGATAGAAAACTATCATGCTAAGTTTTCACTCACAATATTTTCCACCTTGATTAACCCACTATGCTAGCCATTTCTTATATCTCAACCCAATATCAATTCATAGAGCTCTCCATGCCTAATTTTTAGATTAACATTCTATCATGACTCCCATCTAATTGGCTACTCCCCCAATAGGTTGTTTTCTTATCTCCACTAGCATATATTAGTCTATCAAGATTAGTATTTGGATGGTACTCCATCACTGGTTTCTTTGTGAACATCTTTCTACATGACATCCATCAATTAGTTTTTGACCAGGCTTTGCAACTTCTAACCAATTCACATCCTATAAATGAAACCTATCATCTCTATTGCTGACGACTTAGTTTCTAAGAGCTTTGTTATGGTCTTTGAGTTAGTTTCACCAATTTCTCATCTAGAAGTATCCCACTCTTTTACTCAAGCTTCATTCTCTTCAAGACCCCTAAAATCTGAAATCACATTAATAGCTTCTGTCCAAACCATTTTCATCACAAGATATACCTCTTTTTCTATCAACTCAATGCTAATGGCTCTTAAGATAATTGACTAATTAAAATATAGTCAACATCCTTTACTCAATTAACTCCTAACTCCTCTGACTAGAATGCCTTACTTAGTATTCATATCGATCATTATAATAATCTTTGTTAGAATCTTAAATTATCATCTACAATCGTTAAGCCTATCAAAAAATGTTTTATTTGATGTCAACTATGAGATACCATGTGTCCTTCAAATAAAACTTCCATTGGTAGAGCTATAAAAGGGGCATTGGCGGCCTTTGCCCTACTAGCCTAATTCATAACTTATAATTATTATTTTTTTAATATTATCATAAAAAACTAAAGGGACCTCAAGTAATTGGTTGCCCGCATGTGAAAGAGTATACCCTATTCAAAAAAATGCCCATGAAGGAATCAACCTGGCCAAAGGAAATTAAAGGTTTTACGCTAGATTACTTGGAAAGCGGGAAAGAGAAATTGATTTATTTCTTTTTACTTCTAGAAGCTTAAGGGTATTCATGTGCATTCTTATTGATCCAACTTAACTGAGGTATTGATTGAGTCAATGTTTGAATTCAGTTATAGGTTTTGGTGACCTGTTGGGCTTTTTAAGCTCATTATATGTGGTTAAATAATTTTAGGTCAGGGCAGGGAAGTAGGAGTGTGAGGCTAGTCAAGATTCTTCAGGTTCGGTTTCTTTTTGTTTTAGCTATTCTTTTGCACTTAGGACAGGATATATATGATTTGATTGTGTAGATCCTGAGTAGTGTATATAATTTTTGGGAATGAATATAGATGTGTACATTAATGTTTTAAATTATAAAATATGCTGTATTATTTATTACTGATATATGATATTAGATAGCTCTGATTAAAATTAAAAGATTAAAAGAATAATTCTTCCAATTTAGATTCTAGGGCATCACAATCATAGTCGGTGGGCGATTATGGTCATAAGGATCATAATCCATGTGTGATGTCATTTGGAGGGATGGTATTTAGTAGGGGATCGAGGTCGGAGGGATAGTAGGCAAGTGATGGAGGTCGGAGGGACCAGAGTCATCAGGTGATAGAGGTTAGAGGAACTGTACTTGACTAATAATGGAGTTCGAAGGGATGGTTATCATCAAAAAATAGAGGTTAAGGGGACCGTAGTCGATGGGCGGTGGAGGTCAGAGGGACTTCCGACGGGTAATAGAGGTTGGAGGGACGATAGCTAGAGGGGTAGAGATGTCCGAAGGATGGTAATCAACAAGAAACTAAGGTAGGACAGACCTTAGTCGGCAAGCGATGAAGGTCTGAGAAATAGTAGTCCAAGTGCAAAGAAGGTTATAGGGATTATAATCTGTAGTAGACAGATGTCAGCGGGCGATAGAGGTCGTTAGGACCAAAGTCGAAGGGCTACAATGGTTGAAGGGACCGTAGTTGGCGGGTAACAGTGGTCAGAGAGACTAGAGTCAGCAAATGATAGTGGTTAGAGGGGACCATAGTCAGGAGGCAATGGGCATCAAAAGGATCATAATCAATGGGTGATAGTGGTTAGAGATTGACTTAGCGGTGGTGGTCGGACGGAGATCCAATAGCGATGATCTGGTGGAGGTTCAGAAGTGGTGGCCGGACGACGAGGGTTTGTCGATAAGGGTGTCAAGGTTGAGCTCCATAATTTTTCAAGCCTTATAGCTCTTTTGATCTTTTGCCCATGGTCCAAACATTCAAAGGTCCAAGGCCCACATTTACATGGGAAGAGGGTTCTATTTATAGATTATTGAGAGTGGCATGCTTCGTAAATTAGAGAAGATCAAGGGAAAATTTGGAGTGCTCTAAGGGATGGCCCATGTCGATTCCTTCAATCGTGGAGTGTTCATATTACATTTTAGTACCTTAATGATGTCAAAATTAAGCGATTTTGGGCTATTTCAAGCCATTCGATTTGATAATAAGCATGTTATATTTGGAGATCATTTGATAATCCAATTTATGCTTTTAATCATCCAAATGTGCTTTGATCTTTTGATTTGTTTCCATTTGGGCAAGGATTGGACCGATTTAATTATCGATCGGTGTGTATCCCTAAGACATTTAATTTGATTATAAGTTTGTTAAAATTAGAGTTTGGATGGTCCGAATTTATATTTGGAACTTTCCAATTTGAATACGCCTCGAGATTCTTGCTCAATCAAGCCGATTTTGGTGATGTATCAGTCCTATATATATTTTAGTTTTAATATTAATTCTATTGATTATTTTGTTATCATTAATTTTTATTATGAATTTTATTGATTTCTAACGTCTTAGGCTTTATTTTGGGATAGCTTTATTACTGCTCTCTAAAATAGTTTTCTAGAAAAACAAATTCTAGTTCAAAAACTTTTTGTACAAAAGAAATTACTTTAGAAAGTTGTCCCAAACAAAACATTAGTCTCATATATACATATATATACATATATAAAGGATAGAAAAATAAATAAATAAATAATTATGAAGATTGGATAAATAGAGTGCATCATAAATTTAATTTTTTCTTATAAACTCAAATCACATAGAACAAAACTTAAGGTGCACAAAAAATATTGCTAGAGATGGCTCTTTTTTTTTTAAGTTGCAATTTGCATTAAGAGATAAAGAACTTACAAGTAACTAAAGATAGTTATCACACTCCTTCTTCAGCAAATCAAACACAGAAGAAGGAATGCAATTGACAAAAAAATAATCAAAAACAAAATTACTACTTAAAGCTAAAGTAGCACAACAGCCGGCTACTTTATTATAATTTCTAGAAATCAAATGAAAGATAACATTATTAAAATCATTAAGGAAAATAAGAACTTTATTCCACTCTTCATCTTGCTACAATTTTGCCTTATTCAAGGATTCATGAAGCCACTTAAGCACATTAGAATTGTTTCCTTCAATAATTACTCCCATGTATTGTAGCATCTACCTTTGCAATTGCTCTCTAAGTAAGAGAATAGCCTGTAGCTCAAGAGTAGCTACATCCCAATGCTTCAACTTCTTGCCAAAAGCACAAAGAAACCGGCCCTTATGATCTCTAATAATAACTCCAATACCCGCATTATATGATTCCATAAGGGAAGCATCCACATTGACCTTTATCCAATCTAGAGGTGGAGGATGCCAAACATCATGAGACTCCAATCGGAGATCAGCATCCCAATTTTTCAGTATCAGATACTTTGATGGTTGCATTGTTAAAACATTTGAAACCAAAAAATTAACAAATAATGTAGCCAATCCTAGCTTTATTTGCTTACGCCCTTTCAAGAAAAATAAACTATTGTACAGTATAATTTGACTATATTCAAATTAACTATAGACATTCTTTTCAACTCCTCTAAATAGTTTGAAAAAGAATCAAAGAGAGGAACTTAAAACCCCCATTCATGAAGCTTACGCAAAATCTGAAGTAACTGAATGCAGCGAACAGCCACATGCTCTTGGTTCTCCACCTCATGACACCCTCTAGCACATCTATTTGATTGCAATAAATTCTTATAGTTAATAAAGGAGTTGGTAGGAAAAGCATTCTTACATAACCTCCACCAAAACAATTCAACCTTAGGAATAAGCTTGAGTTTCCTGATCCAATTCAACGTCTCGGTTTGGCTCTATTCCATCGTCCGCTGATGCATGTCAAATTTCATCCAAGCTTCAAATGATAGAGCAGTGATTGATCTACCCGAATGATGCTTAATAAGATCAATGCAATCTTTCTCCAAATCTGAAAATAAAGGAATTTGTTTGATAACCAAAACCAAATCCTCATCAAAAACTTTTTGTAACTCCAAATAGTTCTAGCAGCCATCATTTGAAATAAAGTTCAGAACTGATGCATTATGGTGTTAATCACAGTTAACATAAGTAGGCCATTTACTGAGAGGTTTATCAAAGATCCATGTATCATTCATGATACTCACTTTATTGCCATTCACTAACTTCCATCTAATAATATTTTTCAAATATTTTGCTCTATCCACCAGAATTTTCCATGATGGAGAGTTTCCTCTTTTAACCATACCACTCCACACATCACTTCCATATTTTGAAATGATAGATCGAATACATAAAGAGTGTGGATTCTGAATGAATCTCCAAGTAATTCCAGACCTCAAAGGCCCAACTTTATCAACTGAAGAATAAAAACCTAATCCACCAAGCAACTTTGGTTTACAAAGATCTTCCCATGAAACATAGTGTAAGCCTTTCCTTCCTTTGTCTTTATGCCAAAAGAAATCTCTACAAATTTTATCCATATAGTATTCCTTTAGGGACCAAGGAATGTGTAGATAAAAAAATATGTAGTGAAAGAGAAGTGCTTTTTATCAGAAGAAATCTTCCCGCCAAAGAAAGACATTTATTCCCCCATGCATTTAACTTCTCCAACGCATGGTCTAAAATGATTTGGAAATCAGAGCTTACAAGCCTTCTTAATACAGAGATGGTTCTTTTTGCATATAATGGCAGTGCGGTACATCGTATTTCTAATTATGCCTTGAAACATGAAGATTATCAACCCTGAAAGAAAAGTCCAAGAAAAGTCAAGCACTATTAACATTCATGTTAACCAGTTCATATGAAGCCCATTTATTTTACTTTTGTTAATAAAATAACGATCTCTCTTTTTTGGCCCAACGTGCTTGAGCCCATGGCGAAGTAATTTGATGAGCTGAAAAGATGGAAGACTCGTAAATCATTTTTTTTTAATTTAAAGAACCAGGCTTTGAGCTCAAGAGTCACATGTTAGAAATAATTACATCTTAAATACCATAAAAAATGCAATTGTTAGAAGCATTATATACTGTAACTCCTACTAAATTCGTGTGTAATTGTATTTATTTTGACCCTATCTGGTAAGGCTAACCCATTAAAATTTATTCATTCATGTCTTATTCATGTGTCTATGAATGTTCTATGTGCATTTTGGGTGTCTGAATCTATTCTGAGCGGGATCCCAGGGGTCTGTATGCATGATTTGAAAATCTGAAATTTTTGCTTGGGAGTGCCGTGATGCTGGGTAGGAGGCACTGCAACATTGCACTCTTTATCTTTTTACAAAATTAATTTAAGATGCAGGACCGGAGAGGTCACTGCAGTGCCATGCTCTCCTATGGAGAGCGTTGTGGCACCTTACTTGAATTTTATAAAAATATCATTTTGTACTCATTTCATTTTTATGAATGCCATTTCTCCTTTTTAGTGCAACTGACTAGAGAGAGAGAGAGAGAGAGATTTCTAGAGAAAAAAAGTAAGAATTTGGGCAACTCCAAATCATTTTCTACTATCGGCCTAATTCTAAAAATTATTAGGATCAAGGTAGGTTACATTTTGTTTATCATAATTTTCAAAAATACTAAAATTAAAGGATTTTCCTGACTAAATTTATAATTTTCTAGTTTAAAAATGAGAATAACATTACACCCCTAAACTTTTGATGTGTAACTTTTTGTATGTTGTAGATATGACTATCCTGAACATTTAGATATTTTTTGAAAAAAATTATGCAAGGTAGTTTGAAAAGTGCATCATTTTTTAAAAATTAAAAAATAATTTGGATCATAAAAAATAATATTGTAGTTAAATTAGAATTTCTAAATAGTGTTCTAAATAATCCCTAGTAATCTGGCAAAATTTTAAAAATGTGAGTTTCAGCTCAATAGTTAAATATTTTGCATAACGATAAAACATTATGTGAATTTCTAAAATTCATTCTTTTATATTTCTTTTAATTTAATACAATAATATATATGCTTATCTGCTTGAAATGTATGATTCTAAGGAGATCTGATATGGTGAAAGTTCTAGTACTAAATGTACAGGGAGTAGTAAGGGCCTAAATTTTTTAATATCTCTATATGAGATATGCTAAGCATTGAGAGTCATAAATATCTATTTTTTGATATGCTAGCATAAAGAGTCATAAGGGTCTAAATTCTAATATTTATTTTTGATGAGAGGTATAAGAGCTTGAGGGAAATCTATTTCTTTGTTCTGATGTATGAAATTCTTATTTATTTATTTTTAGTACACAGTTTGCTTTATTTCATTTATCAGTAATTAATATTATGCTCAAATAGATAAATTTCTTATGAACTGTATTTACATTCAAATAAATTTAAAATAAGTGAATTAGTAAAAAATTGAGGTCAATAGGTTCGACCTATTAAGTCGTGCTAGCTTACACCTACTTTGTACTCTATTTCAGGTCTGGGAAATAGAAAGAGCTGATTGAGTAGTTGAAGATTTAGGATTTGATATGTCTGAGTCTATAAAAATATTTTTTTAATTTTGGTATAATCATGAGTAGTTATTTAATTGCTCTATTTTGGCCTGTAGAAATATACTGTAGTATATAATTAATGTATATACATTTTGAAAATAAATTGAAAGAATATAAATTTTTGAATGAGTATTTTCTTCTTATTATTAGAAATGAATTAGAAGTTTAATGGTCTACTTTAAATTGAAGAAATCTAAAAAGTCCTTAAAATTTTGATCTTGGGCTTGGTCTATCACAATTCAACATGATATGTCTTTTTCTATTTATGGGTCATATTGGGTTGGTTATAATAGCCCCTTTTTGGTATCAGAGTAGAGGTTTTGGGAGACTAATTATAAAATAGAGCTATAAGAATTGATATGTAGTCGAGTGAGGTAGTTTTTGATAGTATATGGGTATTTATTTCTATTTATTTCCATGTGCATGTTTGTTCAATTATCTACTATCTTTTTGATTATTTCATGGATATGTAAGACCCAAATATGAAAGATGGGCAGAGTGCTAGTTAGGTGGTACTATACAGAGTACTACCCATGTTATCAGTTCTAATTTTATATCTCATTTTCCTACTCTAGTGGCATATTTGATGGGAGGCCTATAATAAGATTTCCTCTATGAGATTTGATGACATGACAGGAACTTATAAATATTTTTAAGGTTGTATCCTCTAAGATTTGAGGGAACAATTGAGCCTAGAGTAGCAAAAGACTAGTTGATAAGGTTAGAGAAATCTATTGATGGGATGTAGTGTCCTCCTAAGAGGAAGATATCGTTGGTTGTATTAATATTTGATGGTGAGGTTGAGCGCTGGTGGTTGGGTCAGCTAAAGTAGAAGTTTTGAGGGAGGTTGAACTCCCTAATCAATTACGATGAGCTTACATATATTTTTTTAGCATAGTTTATATCTTTGCCTATGTGGCAGCAGATATATGAGACTTTTTTTAAGTTGGTTTAGGTGATCATGACAGTTATGTAATATGAGGTAGAGTTCAATACCTGAATTAGGTGTGCTTCACAGTTAGTTAGTACTTCTAAGGAAAAGTGTTACAGGTTTCTATGTGGACTTTGAGATAGTCTAAGATGAATACTAGTTTTACTTCACAATACTAATTTGTCTGAGTTGGTAGAGAAGGCTCGTTTGATTGAGAATGGTATGTTAGCCACTTAGCAGTGGGGGTTTCTAGTAGAAAAATGTTCAACAGTGAGACTTGTAGTAGTGGATTTTTTGGGAAGAAGAGTGGGTTGGATATGGAGAGTCTAGAAAGGTGGACCATCAGTTTCAATTTAAAATGGTGGCAATATTGCTAAATCTGAAAGTTCTATTAATGGGGAACCCTTATGCTAAAGTTGTGGCAGTAGGCACTTTGGTCAATGCTACAGGACGATGGGACAATATTTTTTTTTTCAATGTAATTAGACTAGGCATAGGGTAACTAAGTGTCTATAGGCCAAACCTGACCAACATTATAAGCCCATGTGTAAGAGTTTTGTTAAACCAACAGAAAGATCAAGGATAGTTCAGTCTTGTGTGTTTATCAAGGGATCATATAGTAGACAGTGTGGTCATGGTTCTATAATAGGGAAACCATTTGGGAGTTGTTAGAGAGAGTATGGTAATCATTTTTTTCTAGCTCTAGTTCAGACACATGTATATATTATGAATTAGCATGAGGATATAGATGCTCCAAATGTGGTTATATGTATGGCTTATATTTATGATCTATCTTATCATATTTTATTAGATTCTAAAGTCGATCACTCATTTATGTCTGAGAGATACTTTAATTTACTATACTTTCTGTATATATTATTCTCTTCTTCGTTGTCTAGCATCTTATCGATTTGGGAAGGTATGATAGCCAGTAGGGTATATTTCTATGACAGAGATATGTATGGTAAGGCATGAAGATATGGTTTGATATTATTACTTTTTTTTTGTTTGATAATATTTTGGGTATGAATTGGTTGAGTCGGTATAGGACCCAAATTAATTATCTAAATGTTTATTTGGGTTAAATTACGAAAAAGGGGCTTTTGGAAAGTTTAAACTTATTTAGAAAATTGAAATTATCTTTGAATTTTAATTCTGAAATTAAACAACCCATTGAAAAAGATATACTACCTCGAGAGCTGAAAATAAGATTTCAAAAAGGGGTTTTAGATTTAGAATTGCAAATTCCATCTCAAATATATAACCAAATTTAAGGAGGAACTTTATATAGCCCTAAAGGGTCAAAATGAAGTTCAATCAAATATCTAGCTATGATAATCTAGATGAATTATCATTAATTTCATATTCAAAGTTTTATCAACAAATGATATATCCTCCCAAAGGAAGAAAATATCATTCATTAACGATTATTCAAACATGATGATAATGATCATAATTGATTTTAATTTTCCCAAAGAAAATTAACTGAGTTTTGAAAAATGATTTTTGAAAAGTAGATGTGGGTTCTAAATCTCCTACGAGCGCAAGCTCTCATAGTTAATTACATCGTAAGGAGGCTGGACTCCTTACGAATACTCTCGATTAAAATAACGGCAAAAATTCTGTTAAGAGATTTTCTAGGAGTGATATCAAAGGAGGTAAATTTGAAATCTAAACTAGGAATTGATCAAGTTTTAAACACTTATTTTTGGAGTGATATTAAAGGAGGTGAATTTGGAATCTGTTCAGAGATTTTCTAGGAGTCACTTTGAGATTCCGGAATAATCCAGAAGTGTCCTGACCTAATCTAAGTGTTGGACTTCAAATTTTAGATCGAGAGAATCCTTAATTTGAGTTGATTATTTTATTAGAAATTTGGGATTATATTACCAGAGGTTAGGGTCTTATGATTGGGGAGCCAACTAACCACCTAGTCGATTTAAAATATATGAGTCTGATCATTTTTATGAAAGAGTGGTAGGGACATTGTAATTAAAGTTTTTTAAAAATTAGGACTGATGTCTAGAGTGGATCCTAATTGGTCCTTTGACTTATGCTGGGTGAGAATGCTTGAAACAAATGTAATTAAAATTTTAGACACTCTTAAATTTATTTCTAATGTAATGCATGTTGATCGACTCGATTAAATGCATGAAATGGCATGAAGTAATTTTTAAAAAAGGCTTGAAAATATTTTTCCATAGAGATTACACAACATTCCTTTGATAGATTTACACCCTCAAAGGACAGGTGGTCTGCCAGAACCTGCAAGTAGGGAGGTGCCTAATAACGAAGGGAATTAAATAATATGCTTATGCTGACTCTCGGTGGTGTCGAGCTTACTTCTTAGATCGTTAGAGTTTTTATGTTGGCCTAAAATTTTTTAAATTTTAATTTTAAGTAGGAAAATTTTATACGTGCCCTCACGAGCCTCTTATTGAATCAAGGCTAAAATAAAACTTGATATGCAAATCACCAAAAAAACTAAGAAAAGTAGGCAACCCTATTCATAATCATATTAAATCAAACACATCAATTAATCAATCTAATTAAATAAATATCCACATGCAAACTACCAGGTTATAATAACCCAAAAATTATTTAAATTAAAAGTGGTTGGGCACCACTAACCACAAATCCAGATTCTAATCCTACGATCGATGTAAGTTGACTTTGAGTGGGATACTCTTTATCTTCAACTCTTCATCCTTCTCTTCTTCGGGCTCCTTGCAATCATCGTATCTGGATACCCAAATGAAAAATAAAACTCACCCCCGAAGAAGAGGTTATTCTTTTCACTTTGGATAGAGAAATGGTCTAAATTTGGGCTTCCAAATGGAAAGGGACTATCCCCCCTAAGGGGGTATCTTTTCATCTTTGGAATACAATTTTGGACACGTGTATCCTGACTCAAATGTTTAACTTTTACAACTCGATACTTTAAATATATTGCATTAATATTAAAAAAAAAATCTAGACTCTCTTACAAGGTTATCCTAAGCATTTAAAATTAAATAAATCCCAAGCAGTTTATATATTTGTAATGAATTAAAATCTCAGATACACTTAGCCACGCTCTTTTTAATTTTAAGGAGGACTTGAGCAATTTAGCACCTACATAAAAATATGTCAATTAAAATATTAACTTTGCCCCCTTGACTTATAGCCCTATACAAGCGTGGCCACCTGTAGAAAACTCATTGAGCAATCAGATTGTTCTTAACCTAAGTATAGTCTATCGCTCATCACATCAATTCACATATTGTAGTTAAAGTAAATAAACACTTATATCAATCAAATTTCAATCACAACATGCAATGAAAACTTGTAAAAACCTAGCACATAATAATAAAAGTGAACACTGGCCTAGCCTAGACTAGAGTTGGTTGTCCGAGCAAACCATCTAATTTGTGTGCTAAAGGTTGTATAGCTGGGGTAAATCTTAAGCTGGGTAGTATATTAAAGTTATTTAATGTTTGAGTTTATTTAAGTTTGAAAGGGAGATTTATGTTCAAGTTTAAATATTGAAGTGTTAAAGCTTAATTGAGGTATGTTTTAATTGTTAAATGATTATTACCTTTATTGCTCACCATGGCCGTAAAGTTTATTCCACCTTCCTTAGGGCTAAGTTAATAGCCTCATAGGCCTGGGTTACCTGGTAGTAATTGAGGTTAATTAAGTTAATTTGATTGGTTAAAAATTAAGGATCGATGAATTTTAATACAATTGAATGATTAATGATTTGAATGGCTAAATTAGGACTTTCTCGAATTTTAAATAAATTACTAAATTATGGAAATTCTAGAATTATTGGAATTACTTAAATGTGTTAATTAACGGGTTAAATTTGATTTTTAAAACTAAAATGATTTCTAGGATTTGAGTATTTTTTTAAATATTAGACCTTAAGATGTGTAATTAGGCTTTGAGTTTGCTCAATTTAAAGTTTTCTTCACTAAGTTATAATTTTTTAAAGTTTTGAACTAGTTTTGAACTATGGTTGAGTGGGGACTTGACTTTTTAACTTTGACCAAATTTTGGAAGTTTAATATTTTTAGAAAATATTAGATTTTAATGAGAGTTGAATGACTTTGAATTTGATTAACTTAGATTTTTCTAGAATTATTGGTGATTTCCAATTTTAATGTATTTTTGGATTTTCTAAATTGTCTAATTCAGGGGATTTTTATATTTTGATCCAAATTAGTCCCAAACCTCTTGGAATCATCCCCAAAGGTTAGGAATGACCTAAGGGAATGTTTCCAAGCATTTAGGAAATTTTTTAGAAATTTTTTAAATATTTATAATTAATTAATTGAATTAATTTTTAATTTTCCTTTAAAATTAAATTAAAGTTAAATTAGGGGTCTGATCATGGGGCTTTCTAATTATGAGCAATTAGGGGGTTTACTTAAATTTTTAGGATTTAATATGAATTAATAGTGAATTATTTAAGGTTCTAGGCCAAATCTAGGAAGGGATTTTGGGGTTCCTAATTGGTGGACCAAATGGGCACCAAATCCGGTGAATTTTGGACCATGAAATCTTTTGATCTCAAGGTCTAATCCCCCTAAATATGGGCCCAAATGAAGCTTTTTAAGGTGGCTAAACAAGCCACCTAAGGTAACCTTAGAAAATTCCTAAGTCACTAACTAGGGCAAGGGAGGGGGTGCAATCAGTGGCTCTAAATTCCTTAGAGTAAGCATAATCAACACACCAAAAATTAGATCCTAAATCCCATTGGAAGGATCATAGAACCAATTTGAACTTACACGTCAAACCATAATCCCTAAGCCTAAATTTACAATGGACATGCCCTTAAATACCTTAAATAGGGGGAATGAAATTTGGACATGTCATGGACAAGTCCAAATTCAATCCCCCTAAATCTCAAGCCATGATGATACCAATTAAACATATAAATTCATTACTAACATAAACATTAAAATTAAAATTGACATTTATGCAGAAACAATCACGGCTTGAGACCATAGGTCTTTTGAAGATCTCCCTGAGATCTTTCCAATGAGCTTAAGAACACCTAATTTGGTCATATGTGGAGGAAGATATGAATTTTTGAAGTTCCTTATAATTTTTGGATTTTTAAATATAGAATTACCAAGTCAGCCGCACTTTTACATGCGGGCATGCTCTGATTGGTCAACCAATCATTGGCAGCTGACTGGGTAATATGGGATTATCTGTAGCTATCGAATGCGAGATCGAGTAGTTGGAATTAAATTTTCTCCGAGATTGCAAGATTAAATCAGAGCTATTGGATTTAATCATAATCGTTGATCAAAATCAACAGCTCTGATTATATCTTCCACCTCTCACACATCCCCATAGCCGTAGGGCTTCTTTGGCATGATCCGAGAGATCCCACTGGTGAAACCTCACCAAAATTTACAGGGAGCATCAGGGCAAAGGAAACCTTCCATCCAACGATGGAAATCCATTGGGGTGAAGTTTCCCTTCACATTGACTGGACTACCTAGCTATGGAGCTTGGGATCAAAATCTCACCATGTAGAAAACTTCAACGGATAGGTTTTTTTAATGAGAAGTTTCAGGAAGTGAAGGCGAGCAGTTCTCCTTAAGACACCAGAACCAGAGGATGGTTAGAGATAGGACTTCGAGCAAAGGGTAGATGTATTTTGCTAGAGCTCACTTGAACCACTGGTCAAAGAGGGCTGAGAAGCTAGGCAATGAGAGAAAAATGCTTAGGGAGCTCTGGGGAGAGTTTTTAAAATGTTGGAATCGAATGGGGTGCTCTGGTTGAGGGAGCCCTATTTAAACCATTTGCGAGGCTTCGGATAGCTGGGATTGATAGGAGAAGCATTGGATGGTTGCCAACTAGAAGAGGACATATCCTCAAGGTCTCGTGAGCTCATGGAAGACAAACCCAGGCTCTATAAGGCTTTGGGTGAGGCTCGAGATAAAGGGGATCAATGGAGCTCTAATCTGCTTCCTTCAGCAGTAAACAACCACTAGCTGGGTCAGGGTGAGCTGAAAATGTTGCTGGGGGTCGAGTGAACTCATCCATGAGCTCAATTGGGCCAAGAGGCAACCTAATTGAATAATGAGACTCGGGTTGACCCAATCCTGTATAATTTGGGTCAATTTGGGCTCAACCAAGGTCAAGCTAGGTGGTGGGATTGAGGTGGAAGGTGCATTAGGTCAAGGGGCACCCAATGCAAGTGTTAATTAGGGTTGGTTTAGTCTGAGGTGGTAAATGGCTTAAGTTAATGTGGTTTTGACCACTTTGGGCTAGCCTAGAGGTTGACCCAAGTTAGCCCAAGGTTTAAGCTGACTAGTGTGGGTGTGTTGGACCTAGTGCCACCTGATGGAGGCGTTGGCTGGGTTTAATTAGACTTATGTTAAGAAATGAATAAACCCATAGTGGTTTTGACCACTTTGGGTTAGCCTAATTCCTAACCGAAGTTGACCGAAGGGGTGGGTCAACCAAGGTAAGTGCATTGGGTTATTGGAGACCCAATGCCACCATTAGCTTGATCCAATTATGTTAGGTTGGGATTTGGCTCAAGGGAGATCTCTCTATGGACACTTGGGTTAAGCCAAGTGGCTAACCCAAGTTGACCCAAGGCTTAGGTCCTCAAGAGGGGTCTCTTAAGGACCTAATGGATCACCCCATCAGTTTGAATGGGTTTGGAGGAGACTTGGTCAAGAGGTTTGAGAGGGTGGAGTGTATGGAAGGTTTCATCAAACGTGGTTGACTTGGTCAACCAAGTTGACCTAGGGTCAATGATTGGTTCCATTGAGTATAAATTGATCTTATGAACTCAATGGAAGAGGTCCCAAGCTAAGGGGAGGTCATTTGGTTTGAAATTGGTGTTTAAACCCTTAAGGTTCACTTTCATCAACCAAGGTTGACTTGGTCAAATAGGTCAAACCAAAAGGTGGGTTTGGGTCCAATGTGTTCCTAATGATATTTAGGATCCATTGGGGTAGGTATTGAGATTGGTGTGGGAAGGCCATGTTGAATTTCAGGGAAAAGAACAAAAGCCCCTCTAAAGAGCATTTTGGTCATTTTCACCCCTGGTCAACCCTATGTCAAATTGGGTCCAAAAAAGTGTAGGTTACTAACCAACAAATCATGAAAAAGGTCATGGGTGTGGTTAGAAGGTTTGGAAAGAATCCCAAGGTGAAATTCAACTAAATGGCAACTCTAATGGCATAGACTATAAAGAGCTTGAATTCGGCAAGTTGGTCTTAGATACATATCTAAGAAATATTCAATTGATAGACCCTAAATCAGAGGCCACTTGGCTGGGTTTCAAAGTGAAAAACAATTAACCTAGAAAGGGTTCAGGACCTTGGTCCTTAACCCTAGGATTTGGTTTGGAAACTTGAATTTGGATTGGATTTTAGACTTGGATGATTGAGTTTGAATTATCTACATTAATGATAATCAAATGAATAATTTATCTTGATTGAATGTGATTTTAAAGTTGATTGAAAGTTGGTGGAAGGCTAGACTAGAGATTGAATTGGAGGGTGGAGCTCGATTTGATTAGGGTTGGATATGGTTTTGGCTGATACATATATGATTAATGGATGGACACCTCCCTATCATTATGTCACCAAAAAGAAACCCAGGTAGGTCCTAGTGACCTTATACAGAAATGAGGTCAACACTAAAGAAGAGAGTTATGTTACTTTTGGGTGGCGAGAGGTTCTTATTTCAGGGAGTTAGAGTGGTTCTATCATGTCTGATATCTACTATTTAAATTGATAGGTTATGGATAAAATGTTGTATGATATTCCTTGCATTCATTTGAGATAGGAATATAAATCTGGATCTCTATCTAATGTCTAAATAGTGTGAGAATTTCTTGATGTCTTTCTCAACGAGTTAGTGAGTTTGATGCCTAATAGAGAGATTGAGTTATGTATAAATTTATTTATAGGTACTACTATGATATAAAATGCTATGAGTAGGATGACACCTAATGAACTTCAAGAGTTAAAGGTATAACTTTAGGAGTAGCTGATCAAGGTTTTATCCATCCGAGTATGTCACTGTGGGGAGCACCTAATCTTTTTGTGAAGAAGGATGGTACTATGCGTATGTGCATCAATTTTAGGGAATAAAATAAGTTAACAGTCAAGAATAAGTATCATCTGCTAATGATTGATGATTTATTTGATTAACTTATGAGAACTTTTATATTTTTCAAGATTAATCTGAGATTTTGAAATTATCAGGTTAAGGTGTGAGAGGTAGAAGTGGTGAAGACTGTATTCAATACAAGATGCAAGGATTATGATTTCTTAGTCATGCCTTTTGGAGTAACTAATGCATTTGTATTTTTTATGGATTTAATGAATAAAATATTTCAAGAATATATGGATCAGACTTTTATTATGTTCATAGATGATATTCTGATTTACTCAACTTTTGAAGGGGATTATATAACACATCTAAGGGTTATGGTAGAATTTTTTATATGTTAAGTTCTTCAGGTATAAATTTTGGTTGAAAAGTATCTCATTTCTAAGGCATATAGAGAGTAGTGTAGGTATTTCTGAAGGTTTAGGTCATTGTTGGTTAGTAGAGGCCTACTATGATATATAAGGTACGTAACTTTCTAGGCATGTATGGCTATTATAAGAAGTTTGTGAAAGGTTTTTCCCATATTTCTACACCTCTAATAAGGCTAACTGTAAAGTCAATGGAATTTATGTGGACATTTAATTATGAAGAGAGCTTTCATATGCTGAAGAGTTATTTAACATCTGCTTCAGTTTTGATTATTCCATCATGTATGAAGAGATTTCAGGTGTTTAGTGATGCTTTATTGAAAGAACTAGGACATGTTCTGATGCAGCATGAAAAGGTAATAACATATACCTTTAGGCAGTTTAAGCCTCACAAGAGGAATTACCCAATAAATGATTTAGAGTATGTTGTTATTATATTTGTGTTGAAGATATCAGGACATTATTTATCCGGAGTTAGATGTGAGATCTTCACTAATCACCAGAGTTTGAATTATATTTTTAATCAGAAGGATTTCAATCTAAAGCACAGAAGGTGGCTTGAGATGATTAAAGATTATGATTTAACTATTCATCATTAGCCTAGTAAGGAAAATGTGATGGTAAATGGTTTAAGTAGGAATCCTTCTGAAATGTTGAGTCTTCTACTTATTTTTGATGATCTTTTAATTAAAAATATAGAGAAGTTAGTGTTGGAGGAAATTAACTATATTGATCGAGATTTTGGTATTCTAGCTCGGAAGATTATCCAATCATCTTTATAAGAAAGGATTTAGGAAGCCCATAGGTAAAATACATAGTATCTGAAATTGATTGATCAGATCAAGTCTAATAAGAAACCTGAACTATGATTATTCGATTCTATAGTTATTTTTTATAAACTAGACTATGGGTTCCTAGTTCTAGAGATTTGAGATAAGAGATTCTATATTAAGCGCATTATTTAAGTTTTACTATTAATTTGATAAGTAACAAGATGTACAGTTATCTAAAATATATATTATATCCTAGATTTAAAAAGGATGAGGCATGTTTTGTTTCAAAGTATAAAGCCTGTCAGTTAGTGAAAGTTGGACATTACTAACTGTGGTGTCTTTTGGAATTATTACTATTCTAGAGTGAAAATAGAAAGTGATAATGAATTTTACTATGAGATTTCCTAGATTTAGGCAAGGACATATGCTATATGGGTTGTGGAAATTTATCAAATAAAGTGTGCACACTTTATTCTGATATAATAAGTTGATTCAAGGGATAGATTAGCATATGTGTATGTGTGAATGATCATTCGGCTGCATAGAATACTAAAAGTGTTAATTATTGATAGTGATGGTAGATTTACATTTAGGCTATGGAGAGGTATTCAACAAGGTCGTTGACCACATATTTATATGAGGTCAATCTTTCAATTATTTTCACTCATGAAAATCAATTAAATCACAATCAATCATCATATTCAATCATGAAGTTCAAACATTAACTTCAATTCAATCAACTTCAATCCTAAATTCAATTTAAAACTCTAAAGTTTAAATTCCAAAGTTTAATTTAAAACCTAAAAGCCCTTGGATTTTTCCCTTTTCATAGGGTATCTTTAGCCTACTCAAAACCCCTAGAGTCTCCCTAACCATTTGGAAGCCCTCGTGCCCTTCCAAACCCTAAAACATAAAGCATGAATCATGAACTCAAAACCTTCAAATATTTATTACTCATGCCATTAATATAACATTTTGGTTCAAATCTTCTTTTAGATCATTGGGAATGGTTTGAACTTATTCATCATAATAATGATTAAACCCATTGAGGTCCATGGTTGACCATGAATGACCAAGTTTGACCAATATAACCCTTAAACCCTAATTCATAATCATATGCATGAAAAAGCCTTGGGTTTGATCACTAAGCATCTTATAATCATTCATAAGCATGCCTAAACCCAATTGGACCAATGTTTGACCATATGGATCCATTTGACCTACAAATCTAAATTATGCATACCATGTAAACCAAACTCCACTAATTAATCCTAAACATTCCAATCATTCATTTAAACATGATTGAATGCTTTGGAGCCCTTGGTGAGCCATGGTTGACCATAGTTGATCAATCGAACCATACCGTTCATTTTGACCTAAATTATCATTTCATATAACTCATTGCATCTAGACCATAATGTGCCCTAAAACCTCATCCAGTAAACTCCATGAGTCCTTTGGAACCCATTGGACACACCTTGGGCCTGATCAACCCTAGTTAACAAAATCAACCTAGGTTGATCAAATGAACCATATAAGTCTCCTACTTGAATTCAACAAATCAAGGTGGACCATGGCCCCAAACCTTCAAATAGGTCCATTAGGTGCCCAATAGCCTACCGAACCCTTAGGCCGGCATATTTTAACCAATTGGACTAACCTAAGTAACCCAAAAAGGGATTTATTGAGCTATTTCACTCACCAAATAAAATTGGTCCAAGCCAAAGCATTTATCATTTGTATACAAACCCTTTACACCTTCCTTAGCAATCCCATCTCATGGGCTAGCTTGGGTTAGCCAATTTGGCTAACTCAAGAGTTAAAAATTCAAAATTTAGCGAGCCATGTTTCAATCCAGACCCAATTTGGTACCCATTAGATCTCATCCATTAGACCATAGACACCTGCCTAGAAAATCTCATGCCATGGGCATGCTTAAGCTAGCAAAAACTTCTAAAATAGCTTCAATTTTCATTGATTCGATGAAAATTTAATGCCCAACTAACCACATGGCCTCAGCTCCTTCAGGACACTTGCTATAATGCCATTGCATCGTCCAAAATAGACTCAATAGCTTGGTTAATCCTCCCCTAAAAAAAATTAAACTAAATATAGTCCAATTCAATCTATAAATGCTCAACATTTTGAAACTACAGAGTTTTTCCATTTAATCTATAAAGATTTAGAGAGTACTCCCTAATCTTTCCCAAGTTTCACTAGCCTTCTAGAGAACTTCCTATTTGAAATCCAGTGAGATCTGAAAATCCTTCTCTGATGAATTACCAACTCCCAATCCACTACTCCTTAAGGTTTATAACCTAAAAAGGAATTATGCTTTGGAACCATACAAACTTTCCTGCATCAGAAGCCCTATCAATCTTCCTCTAAGCAAAAGTAATTTCTAAACTTAAGCATGTGATAGGCTAGAATAGGTTAATTATGAAAGAAACCTTCAATCCACGACCCGCCAATGGATTTAAAGTTCTCAATCATATGATACTCCTGGATCAATTTGAGCAAGATCCGTCGAGGGAATCCACTAGATAAGTAAAAATAATGTGTGTAACTAAACATCCCATTTGGAGGTTAAACACAAAATCATAGCCCTCCATTCAATTTAAATCTAAATAGTGGTTGTGATTTCGTCAGACTAAGATCATTACTTTGATCATGTGGTTTTCAGCCATTATATATCATTCATTTGACTCTAATCAAATGGTTTATATTAATGCCACATTATCTGAGGGGCCCACCACCATTTAAGAGGCTAGTATATGCCACTACTATTGCAACTTAGTTTTTCAAACTATGTTTTTATATCATATGAGTTTTCGATGATACCAAAATATTATTGTATTAATTATTGTTTCTCCTAACATATATTGGATACATTTTGTTTGTGTTGTTTGTATGTACTAACATTTCAGCAAAATCATACTCCAGACTACTAAAGACGTCAAGACAGATTAGACTAGCAGTTCATATTATGAAGTATGTGCTTTTTCTATTTTTCTTGAGTCTGAGAGAGTGTGATTACAATTGGATAACCATGTACACATACACTGGGGGAGTGATTAAAAAACTTAATTTTTCAAGACTAATCATAATGTATGATTTTCAAATTATACTGGACGGTTTTGTCATCGTAGTTCCTCCCAAATCAAAGTTAATCAAATCTTGCCATACATTTTTTTTACTGTTCATATTATACGATCCTTTATTCATACAGATCACTCAAAGAGTATGAAATTGGTGCATACTAGATCATCCCAAATAAACTAGAAATTTTTTGATCTATTTGTACTGTACAATTTATATTCATATTGTATGATATATGTTCTTACAGATGATTCACAGAGTACGAAATGGTGTTGTCCACTTCTGTACCAAGAAAAACATGATTGGCTTTAACTACTCATACTATATGATGTCTATTCATATAGATAATTGACAGAGTATGAAATGGGGTTCGTACACGATCGTACCAGATGAATGAGTTCAGGTTTGAACTGTTCGTACAGTATAATGTGGGTTCATACAGATGATCCATAGAGTATGAAATCAGGTTCATATAACATCGTACATTGATTTTTGAACTATTCATATGTACGAAGTTTGATCGTACTATACGATCCAAGTCCGTTCAACTTGAAATTTTTAGTTTTTAGGATGATTTTTCTTGTCCTTTGTATATAAGGGTCTTGAAAACTGACACTCCACTCACTGATTTGCAAATTTCCTTTTAGAGTGGACTTGGAGAGTGTTAGGGAGAGTGTTTTGGAATTGGAGAGTGAGAGATCTTGTGAGAGGGATTTGTGAGGGGATTCACAATGTTACCCAATGGTGAGGATCGCTTGCTTGTTCTTCAAAGTTCTTTCCTACTTTCTTTAAGCCTCTTGAAAGAAGATTTTCAAAGGAGATCATGGTACTCTACCATCACCAGGAGGGTGAGAAAGGATGTCGGTACTCTTCCATCACCAGGAGGGTGAGAAAGGATGTTGGTACTCTGCCTCATGAAGAGGGTAAGAAAGGACGTCGGTATTCTACCGCATCGGGTTGGTGGAAGAGAGGTTTTGTAAGGGCTTCTCTATCTTGCTGTGGGGGCTAAATGAGAGTCACTAGTGTTTAGTGCAATACATGGAGAATGAGTTTCCAGGGAGTGGACGTAGGTCTCATTGGACCGAACCACTATAAAATTTAGTGTTCTTCTGTGCTTTTACTTTTACAGCATTTTTATTTTCTATACTTTAATTTATTATTGTTGAAAAATTATTTTGAGAAAATCTATCATTCTAATAAAAATCTTAAATCAGTTTTCTAAAATCTAAGACAATTTTTAAATTATCAATTCACTCTCCTCTTGGTTAGCCTTGGGACAATTGCATTAGGTTTAACAACCTACTAAAACTTTCAAGTGGTATAAGAGCTTATTTCAAAAAGTAAAGTTTAGATTACTTTTTGAAAAATGATTATGGATAATTTTGGAAATCATAATACTCCTGAAGGATATTCGATCACTAGATAGCCTTTGTTTGATAACATTCTATTTGACTTTTGGAAAACTCATATGTCTACTTTCATGTAATCACTTGACTATCGCATGTGGATGTTAGTATATGATGGCTACACTGCTCCTACTAGACTCATTGATGGCATTAGGATTGAAACACCATTTGTTGACTAGATATTAGAGGAAAAAGACTTAGCTCAGCTAAAAGAAAAATATTTAAAGAGCTTTTTTTGTGCTCTTAAATCTAAAAATTATATGTGTGTTTTAACCTGTAAAACTGGAAAAGAAATTTGGGATAGACATTGTATAATGTATGAAGGAACTAATGAGGTCAAACAATCTAGATTGAACATTCTATTACATGACTGATTTTTTTGCATGAAACTGAATGAATCAATCTCTGACATGTACACACCTTTTACACAGATAGTTATCTCATTGCATGCTTTAGGTAGGGAACTAACAAATTCTAAAAAAGTGAATAAAATCCTATGCTGTTTACTTATTGCTTATGATGTAAAAATAACTATCATAACTCAGTCAAAGGACTTAAATGTTTATTCTATTAACAATCTGCTTAGATCATTGATTACTTACGAGCAAGGAGTGACTCAAAGATAGATTGATGCTGGGGAAAAGTAGAAAGAGAAGAACATTGCTTTGAAACTGGATGATTCTAAAAGTGATCAATCACAACCTGAGGATGAAGAAGATATTACCCCCATGATGAGGCAATTCAAAAATTTCCTTAGAAGGAAGTAATAAAGACATCAGCATTGGAATAAAGGTAAATTCAATAGGAATGCAAAAGTTTCAAATGATGTCATTTGTTATGAATACAGGAAGCTTTGATATATTAAAATTGATTTCCTGATTCTCGAAGCTAATCCTAACAAGGAGAAAGTTGAGGAGAAAACCAATGTGAGGAAGGGCAAGAAAAGAATACAGAAAGCTTTCTGGGCTAACTTAGCTTCTAACACCTCAGAAACAAAAGCAGAAGAAGAAGTCACCAACTTGTGCTTAATGACAAACAATCTTGATCTTTCAAATCAAGAAGAGAAACGCTCTCATACAAGACCTCGTGAGAGTATTTAGTACCTAGACAGCTGATGTTAAAAGCATATAACTGGCGATGTAAATCAATTTATAATGCTGGAAGCCATAAATAGAGGCTAGGTAACACTTGGAGATAATACCACTAGGAGAGTGGTAGGTACATATAAGATTGGCAACAAGAATAATTTTTTCATTAAGAATGTTTTATTGGTTGATGGCTTGAAACACAACTTGTTAAGTATTAGTCAGCTGTGTGATAAGAGCTTTAAAATTAAAATTTTACCTACAAGCTGCATTATAAGCCTAAATGGACTTGATATATTGCATGGAAATAGGGTAAACAATATGTACATGCTTGATTTTGAAAGTTCTATAGGGATGTTAAGCCTTGATGAACTAGTCCTGAGGCTAACCAAGAGGGGGGATAAATTGGTTATTTAAAAATTCGAGAGCAACAGGAAAATTTTTTTGATGATTTGCAGTGAAAATAAGTAAACACATAAATGAAAAGATCAACCACATATTTCACCCAAGCAGATAATCACAGAAAACTAATGTGCAGAAAATAATTAGAAAGAACACACCAGATTTTATAGTGGTTTGGTCAACTTGACCTATGTCCACTCCCCGAAGTCTCTCCTCCGGGTATTGCACTAACACAAAAGTGACTCTCCTTTTGCTCCCACAGCAAGGCGGAGAAGCCTATACAAAACTCCTTTCTAGCAACCCGATCAGGTAGAGAACCTGAACTCCTTTAGCTTCCTCCTGAAGCGGGCAGAGAACCCTGACTCCTTTCGCTTCCTCTTGAAGCAGGTAGAGAACCCGAACTCCTTACACTTCCTCCTGAAGCGGGCAGAGAACCCGGATCTTCTTGCAAACGATCCTCCCACAGAAAATACCGACAAGATGAGAGACGATGAATGGAGAATACGACTCTGATCCTTGCTTGGAGTAACCTTTATGAATCTCTCACAAACTCCCCCTCACAAGATCCTCTCTCTCTCTCCCAAACTCTCCCTCTCTCTCTACGGTTTCTCTATAAAGAAAAGTGGCAAAAGATTTTTCTTGTTGGAAGAAAAAGATCTTTTATAGGAGGGCTCAAAATTTGCCCTAAATCTTAACTGGTAGGCCAATATCATCCAAGACGATCGCTAGATCATCCTATACGATCAGTTCAAAATCACCTATTTCAGCCTGGATGATCTGGCTCTTCTGGACGATTAGTAGAAAAAATTATTCAGATCGTTCCGTACGATTCTGCGATTGTCTGGGACGATTAGTGAAAATTCAGGAATTTCGTCTAGAAGATCGCTCTAGTCGTCCAGAGAAACTTGTGCTGGACGATCTAAAAATGACTTGATCGTCCCCGACGATATTAATATCGTCCTGTACGATTAGTTCAAAAAGTGCCAAAATCATCCTGATCACCACTCTGGACGTACAGGTGAAACACACTGGATGATCATGATCGTCCCGGATGATGTGATCGTATCAATTAAATATTAATTGCTTTCCTTAATCACCAGACTAATTTAGGCATGATTGTACCGGATCGTCCAAGATGATACACGTATCGTCCAGGATGATCATATCAAATCTCTAAAAATAAAACTTACCTAACTTGATCTGGCGGCTGAGAATTTTTGATTTGAGTCTATCATCCCGTACAATATATGGATCGTCCAGAACGATCGGCTTAATCAGATAACTTAACTTGGTCACCCTAATTAGGGTTTCTATTTTCACTTGATCGTCCAGGATGATGTGAATATCATCCAGGATGATCTGAATAAAAAATGAATAGAAACTCTAATTCACTCAAGCTCTCCCCCTGAGTGTGTGTGTGCAAGGTTACTTAGCTAGGGGATTAGTTATATTCTTTTGACTCAAAAAAAGGAAAACATTACATTTAGACACACTTGGACCCAATCTTGAGTTGGCTTGAGTTGCTTTTGATCTTTTGTACCTGAGATGGGTTAGCCAAGCAACATAGAATGCTAACATATTTATCATCATCAAAACTGTACTTTTTAAAACCAGATTTACAATAATCTCCCCCTTTTTTATGATAGCAAATATTAGTGCAGTAGTTTAAAATAAAATAACCAGGAGTTAACCAACGCACATATGAAAAATAAATATCTTTTCAAATTTCACTGAACAACTAGATCAGTACATAAAAACAACTAAAATTGAAATAAACAACATAAAATAAGATCAATACATAAAATAAAAACTACTACAACTAACTCCCCCTTTTGACATCACAAAAAAGGAGAAGGAACAGACACAACAATACAGACAGAAAATAGCACAAAACACACAAAACTAAAATGAAGGCGGATCCTGATCAGAAGGAGGAGGTGGTGGTGGCGTAAAGTAACCGTGAAAGGCGGTGAAGTGTGCTCCAAACCAAGCAATGTCCTGGTGGATGGAGATGAAAGATCAGGGATCCAAAAAAAATATATACAGTAAAATAAAAAATAAAAAATAGAGTAAATAAAATTAGAAATGAGAGACACAAAATAATGATTTTTTTTAATCAATCTGTTCCAGTAAATCAGAATTTTCTCTTGATTTTAAATCCAAAAACCAATAAGAAGACGATCAACAGCACTGAAATTCAGAAAAAGTTAGAAAATCGACTTTCGTAACTCCCACCTCGGAGACCTTATAGATGCAAATTTCTTTCAAAACAAAAATTCAAGTCAGAAGAAAAGAAATTAGATTCAAAAAGAGATCCTTTCAAGCCTCGTTCCAGAAAAATATCTGATATAATAGTATTACAAAGTAAGAAATTAAAAATCATGATTTTCGTCTCAAGCTTTTGAAAATATTAAGGGTGCATGGATTTTTCTAAGACATTTAAAGATCTGAAAGGGAAGAAAGCCTATTTCTTTGTGGGCTAATTTTGTGCCCATTTTTCAATTTGTTTGGCGCTTTGCGCATCTTTTGATTTTTGATACACTTTATGTATTCTTTTAATTTTTGGTGATATTGCACATCTTTTCAGTTTGGGCTAATTTTGTGCCTCTTTTTATTTTAGTGCTCTTTGCAGATCTTTTGTAGGCTTTCTCCCTTTCAAAATTGTTAAAGAATCTCAGCTGTAAAATTACCTTCCAGACATAAGAGACGATAAAGCTCACTCTTTATAATAAGGAAGAGTAATTCACAAAACAAAAATCATACATCATATTATAAGTGCAATCACTTGGTTCAAAAAATCATAATAATGACTCAAAACTTTGAAAATACTATTTATATGAGGTAGATTACTATAGGAAGATAAAATAGATCTCTATTTCAAAAACTAACTTTTTAATTTTGAAGAAGATTTTTTATCCAAAAGAAATAATACACCATTAAAGAAGTTAGAGGAAGAGAAACAATTATCAATGTTTCTTCCCTTTAATAGATCCAGTGGAATCAATCACTGCTTACCAGCTTCCAAATAAAAACAAGGCAAAACTCTCAGTCAGAAATCCAGTTTATCAGCAGTAGTGAGCAGTGATCTGATTTTGAAAGAGATAAAATAATAAACAAAAAGAGATGAAACAGTAAATAAAAAATAAGTAGGAAATCGTATCAAAATAAACACTCAAATTAAACCAACACCAAAGCTAAAACAGAAATCAGCAGAAAAATAAAAAATAACAGAAAACAGATAATCAAATCAAACAGCTAACTAATAGAAACAGAATCAAAAATAGATAAATCATAAATCAGTAGTCATCAGAATCAAGCATTTATGTCAGTAACACCTAATCTGGTCCTCAAAATACTGAATGAATCAAAGGCTAGTGGTTTAGTAAATATGTCAGCCAGCTGATTTTCAGTTGCTACATGATGTAGCTCAATGTCCCCTTTTGTAATATGGTCCCTAATGAAGTGATGCCTTATATCAATATGTTTGGTTCTAGAATATTGGATTGGATTCTTAGAAATGTAGATGGAACTAGTATTATCACATAGAATAGAACTTGTGCCCACAGGTAATTCTAAATTCAAGACTTATTACTTCAACCAAAGAACTTGGGCCACACAACTTCCTAAGGTAATGTACTTAGCTTCAGCAATGAAAAGTGCAACTGAGTTCTATTTTCTACTGGACCAGGAGACTAAAGACTGTCCAATGAATTGATAAGTTCTAGAAGTACTCTTTCTATCCACTATACACCTTGCAAAGTTAGAATCTGAATATCCAATAATCTCAAAAGAGGTGCTGTGCCTAGGGTACCAGATTCCTAGGTTTGGGGTCCCTAAAAGATATCTAAGAATTTTCTTAATAGCAGTCAGGTGGAACTCTTTAAGATCAGCTTGAAACTTAGCACAAAGACAAACACTAAACATGATATCAGATTGACTAGCAGTCAGGTAAAGCAGTGATCCAATTATTCCTCTATACTTCTTCTAATTAACAAATTTTCCACTTGAATTCTTAACTAAACAGAGGAGCTCATGGGAGTGTTGATTGGCTTGGCTTTGTACATTTCATATTTCTTCAAAATGTTCTTAATGTATTTAGATTGTTTGAGAAAGGTTCTATCATCCATTTGCCTTATGCTAAACCCCAAATAGTAGGATAACTCTCCCATCATACTCATCTCAAACTTCTTACTCATTATTTTAGAAAACTCATCACATAAATATTTATCAGAAGATCTAAAAATTATGTCATTAACATAAATCTAGACAATGAGTAAATCATCCCCTACTCTCCTCAGAAAAAGGGTGGTGTCTACGCTCCCCTTAACAAACTCTCTTTCTAATAGGAATGTGCTAAGCCTCTCATACCAAGCTCTGGGTGCATGTTTCAATCCATATAAGGCCTTTTTTAATTTGTAAATATGATTTGGATATTGGGAACTCTCAAAACCTGAGGGTTGTTCTACAAAAATATCATCTTTTATTACCCCATTTAAAAATGCACTCGTGACATCCATTTGAAACAGCTTAAATCCCTTATAACAGGAAAAGGCTAGTAACATCATTCCTTACAAATTGATTCAATTCCTCTTGTATAACTAAGATTCAAAACTCATCAGAAAGGGCTTGATTGATGTTGGTGGGTTCAGACATTGAGATAAAGGCAGAATGGTTTACTTCCTTCCTAAGTCCATGCCTAGTCCTAACACCTTCAGAAGGGTCTCCTAAGATCAGTTCTTTTGGATGACTCAAAGAATATCTCCAATCTCCAGGCAAAGTATTTTGAGGATCTACCCTTTCCTCCATATTTGCATTTTCAACCCCTTGGGTAATCTCCCCTACCTCTTCCTCTTCCTCAACTCTAGTCACCTTAGGATCATATTCATCAAACCACATGAGTTGTCTCTTCCACCACCAAAGTCCTCTTATTAAACACCCTAAAGGATTTCCTCACACTAGAATAGCCTAAGAACACTCCTTCATTAGATTTGGGGTCAAATTTCCCTAAGAATGATTTCCCGTTGTTCAGAATGAAAACCTTACAGCCAAAGACATGGAGGTGGGACAGGTTTAGGGTTCTACCCTTAATGATCTCATAAGGTGTCTTGTTCAGATTGGATCTAATATTCATCCTATTCAGCACATAGCAGGCAGTGTTCAGTACTTCAGCCCAAAAGTATTTTGGAAGTGAATACTCAGCAAGCATGGCTCTAGCAGCTTCCACTAAGTTCATGTTCTTCCTTTCAGCTACCCCGTTCTACTGAGGGGTCCTAGGAGCTAAAAAATTATGACTAATCCCTTGCTCCTCACAGAAAGTTCCAAACTTCATATTTTCAAACTCTCTACCATGATCACTATGAATAGTCAAGATATCACAACCTAACTTTCTCTGAATCGAAATGGAGAAGGACTTAAATTCATCAAATGACTCAGATTTATGTGACAGAAATTTAATCCAAGTGAACCTCAAGTAATCATCAATAATCACAAAACCATAGACTTTCCCCCCTAAGCTGACAGTGCTAATGGGTCCAAAGAGATCCATGTGAAGGACTTCTAAAGGTCTAGAGGTGCTAATATCCTTAACAGAGTGAAAAGAGGACTGGACTTGCTTCCCTAATTGACAGGCATCACACAGGTGGTCCTTAGTGAACTTAAGCTTGGGGACACCTCTAACTATGTCCTTTTGGGTGACTCTCCTAAGGGTTTTCATACTAGCATGACATAATCTTTTGTACCACAACTAAGACTCATCAGCAGTAATTTTTAAGTAAATTGAATTATCAGCTTTAATGCAACTTACATCCAGCATGTAGGCATTGTTGATCTTTTGTCCCTGCAAAATAATTTTGTCATTTAAGCTTAAAATACAGCAAGTGGGTAGGAATTTGATGTTGTATCCTTTGTCACAGAGTTGACTGATGCTCAATAGGTTATGTTTCAATCCATCTACGAGCAAAACATTGTTAATCATAAAATTCTTTGAATCACCAATTATACATGTACCTACCACCCTCCTGGTGGTGTTGTCTCCAAGTGTAACCTTGCCTCCAGCCCTAGCTTCCAGCGAAATGAACTGATTTGCATCTCCAGCCATGTGTCTTGAACATCCACTATCCAGGTACCACATACTCTCATGAGGTCTTGTGTGAGAGCACACCTACAAAATCATCGAATGTCAGATTTAGGAACCCAAACAGGTTTGGGTTCCTTTTTATGAAAAGAAGAATGTAATGCATGTGTGCTGTGCTGTGAAACAGGCAATTTGGGCCTCCACACCCAATGTGTACTACGATGAACAGTGCAGGTGTGAGAGATGTGTCCTAACATGCCACAGGAAAAATATCTAACACTAGGAAAAAGGTTAACTAATTTACGTGGGTGATAGTGTCTCTTCCTAGGTTTGAATGAAACATGCTTTGATGATTTTGAAACAGATTCTTCAAAAGGTGGAGGTGCATAAAATTGTGTAAAAGTAGGAGGTGTTTCATTTTTCTTAAAAGCAGTAATTTTTACTCTTAAAAATTCATTCTCCTTATTAAGACTTGTAATTTCAAATTTCAATGCTCCATTGCTACTCTCCACTTCACATGCCAGATAGTCTAATTTTTTGAAAGCTTCTTTAAATCAACATGTGAGATTTTTAGTAAATCATGTTCAACAATTAAATCAGAATACTTTTTGTTCAGTTCATCAAATTCATCAAGTAAAGACATGTGATTGTAATGAACAGTAGAGTGATCTTTAATCAAAATTTCATGCTCTTTTTATAAATTTAGAAGTTCTAGTTTCAGGCTAGCATGAGTTTTCTTGAGCTTCCTATACGATGCATGAATTCTTTCAGACACTTCAAATAATTGATCGTAAGTAAGCTCACATACCTCTTCCTGGTCAGACTGATCAGAATGATCATCAGCCATCAGATAGAAGTTGGTTTCCTCCTATTCAGCTTCAGTCTCAGAGGAGTCGGATGCAGAATCTGCCCAGAATGCCTTCTGAATATGCTTCTTATCCTTCCTGAACTTGTGTTTCTCCTCACCCTTCTCCTTGCTTGGGTGAGCTTTAAGTGTAGGACAATCAGCCTTAATGTGTCAAGGCTTCCTGTATTCAAAATAAATAGTATCAGATGAACCTTTAAAATTTTTACTGGACTTACCCTTGTTCCACTTCTTAAAGTTCTTGTGTTTCTTCCTTAGAAAGATTTTGAATTGCCTAGTGATTAAGGCAACGTCATCGCTATTAGACCCGAAAGTACTAGTATCACTATTGTTGGCCTTCAGTGCCACTATTTTCTCCTTCTTCTTCTCACCTGCATCAAGCTGTCTTTGGTTCACCCTTTGCTCGTAAGCAATGAGTGATCCAAGTAAACTATCAATAGAGTAAGTATTCAAATCTTTAGATTCAGTGATTGCAGTTATCTTAGCATCATACGAAGAAGGCAAACATCTAAGAATTTTGTTCACTCTTTCATAGTTTATAAGTTCTCTTCCTAAGGCATGCAAAGAAGTGACAATTTGAGTGAACCTCGTATATATTTTAGAAATGGATTCAGTAGGTTTCATGCGAAAAAGTTCATAGTCATGAAGAAATATATTTAACCTAGATTGTTTGACTTTAGTTGTACCTTCATAAGTGATGTACAATCTATCCCAAATTTTTTTGCCAGTTGTACTAGAAGAAACACGCATGCAATCCTCAAATTTTAAGGCACAGAAAAAATAGTTCAAATATTTGGCATTCAGTTGGGCTAAGTCACGATCATCAAAAGTCCAATCAGTGAATGGCAGTTTAGTTTTAACATTGTTAATCATTCTAAAAGGTGGCTCATAGCCATCCTTAACAAGCATCCACATGTGATAATCAATTGATTGAACAAAAGTGGACATGTGAGTTTTTCAAAAATCAAAAGGTATGTTATCAAATAATGGCGATCGTGTAATTGAATAACCTTTAGCAGAATTACGATTACCAAAGTTAGCCATGGATCAAATTCAATAGTTTTTCAAAACTAGATTTTATGAATCCCGCAGAGAACTCAGACTCCTTTTGCTTCCTCCTGAAGTAGGCAGAGAACCTGAACTCCTTTCGCTTCCTCCTAAAGCGGGCAGAGAACTCAGATCTTCTTGCGAACGATCCTCCCACAGAAAATACTGACAAGATGAGAGAAGACGAACAGAGTAGACGACTCTGATCCTTACTTGGAGTAACCTTTGTGAATCCCTCACAAACTCCCCCTCATAAGATCCTCTCTCTCTCTCCCAAACTCTCCCTCTCTCTAGGGTTTCTCTATAAAGAAAAGTGGCAAAAGATTTTTCTTGTTAGAAGAAAAAGATCTTTTATAGGAGGGCTCAAAATTTTCCCTAAATCTTAACTGGTCGGCCAATATTATCCAGGATGAGATCATCCTGTACGATCAGTTCAAAATCACTTATTTCAGCCTAGACGATCTGGCTCTTTTGGACGATTAGTAGAAAAAATTGTTCAGATCGTCTCGTACGATTCTGTGATCATCTGGGACGATTAGTATAAATTCAAGAATTTCATCTAGAATACCGCTCTGGTCATCCAAAGGAACTTATGCTGGATGATCTAAAAATGACTTGATCATCCCCGACGATATTAATATCGTCTTGTACGATTAGTTCAAAAAGTGCCAAAATTGTCCTAATCACCACTCTGGACGTACAGGTGAAACACACTGGACAATCATGATCGTCCTGGATGATCTTACGATCATCCCGGATGATGTGATCTTATCAATTAAATATTAATTGCTTTCCTTAATCACCAGACTAATTTAGGCATGATTGTATTGGATCGCCCAGGATGATACACGTATTATTCGGGATGATCAAATCAAATCTTTAAAAATAAAACTTGCCTAACTTGATCTAGCGGCTGAGAAATTCTGACTTGAGCCTATCATCCCGTACGATGTATGAATTATCCAGGATGATCGGCTTAATCTGACAGACTTAACTTGGTAGCCCTAATTAGGGTTTCTGTTTTTACTTGATCGTCCAAGATGATGTGAATATCATCCAGGACGATCTGAACAAAAAATGAATAGAAACTCTAATTCACTCAAGCTCTCCTCCTGAGTGTGTGTGTGCAAGGTTACTTAGTTAGGGGATCAGTTACATTACTTTTGACTCAAGAAAAGGAAAACATTATATTTAGACACACTTGGACCCGATCTTGAGTTGGCTTGAGTTGCTTTTGATCTTTTGTACCTGAGATGGGTTAGCTAAGTAAAATAGAATGCTAACATGTTTGTCATCATCAAAACTATAGTTTTTGAAACCAGATTTGTAACAGATTTAAATTTTGCTAAGTCTTCAAATGCTTTTTATCTTAAAACTGTCCATGATGAATCTTGGTTATGGTATAGAAGATTTTGTCATGCAAGCATGAAAAATCTTAGGAAAATTATCCAAAAAGAGTTGGTTAGTGGAATACCTAAACTAGACTTCACTAAATATTACATGTGTGATGCATGTCAATTAGGAAAATAGGTGAAGTCATCCTTTCATTTAATTAAAGATCTTAGAACTAGCAAACCACTAGAACTCATACACATGGATCTTTTTGGACCGATTAGCATTGTAAGTCTAAGAGGTAAAGCTTTTGGATTTGTAATTATTGATGATTTTTTAAGATTTACTTGGGTCAAATTCTTATCTCATAAAAGTGAATCATTTGATGAATTTAGAAATTTTTATACTTGGATCTAGAGAAAGCTAGGGTGTGAAATTTTATCAATTCAAAGTGATCATGGAGGAGAGTTTGAAAATAAAAATTTTATGATTTTTGTAAAGAATAAGGAATTCATCACAACATTTCAGCACCTAGGACCCCTCAGTAGAATGGGGTTATCAAAAAAAAAAAGAACAGAACATTGATAGAAGCCGCAAGAGCTATGGTTGAATATTCACTCCCAAAATATTTTTGGGTTGAAGCAGTTAGTATGGCTTGTTATGTTCTGAATAGGGTGAACATTAGATCCAAATTAAATAAGACACCTTATGAGCTTCTTAAGGGAAGAATACCTAATCTTTCACATTTGTATGTTTTTGGATGTAAGGTGTTCATTCATAATAATTGTAAAACTCCTTTAGGAAAATTTGATCCTAAATCTAATGTAGGAATTTTTTTGAGATATTCTAGTATTGGCAAATCCTATAGGATTTTTAATAAGAGAAATTTAGTAGTTGAGGAGACAATACATATAGTTTTTGATGAATATGACATTTCAGAAAAGCCAAGATTGGAAGAAGATTATATTGAAGATATCTCCCAAGGAATTAAAAAGACAAATTTATAAGAGAATATTGGAATAGAAAACCTTTTGCCTAGAGAATGGAAATTTTCTTAGACTCAACCTAAAGAATTAATTTTAGGTGAACCAAGTGAGGGTGTTAGAACTAGGTATGAACTTAGCAAAGAAGTGAACCATTCTATCTTTATATCAATGATTAAACCCACTAATATAAATTAAGCAATTTCAGATGAATTTTGGATTTTGGCCGTGCAAGAAGAATTGAATCACTTTGTTAGAAATGATATTTGAGAATTGATTGAAAGGCCTAAGGATCAAAGTGATATTTGAATCAAGTGGATGTTCAAAACTAAAATGAATGATTCAGGTGTTGTGATTAGAAATAAGACAAGATTGGTGGCCAAGGGGTATAATCAAATAGAATGAATTGATTTTGAAGAAACTTTTGACCCTATAGCTAGACTTGAAGTGATAAGGGTATTACTAGCCTATGCCTATTTTAGAGGTTTTAAATTATTTCAAACAGATGTTAAAAGTTCCTTTCTTAATGGGGTGATACAAGAGGATATATATGTTGAGCAACATCTAGGTTTTAAAATTTCAAAATTTCCTAATCATGTGTTTAAATTGAAAAAGGTATTGTATGGATTAAAACAGGCACCTAGGGCTTGGTATGAGAGGTTAATCACTTTCATATTAGAAAGATCATTTGTTAAAGGAAGTGTGGACACCACTCTTTTCTTAAAAAGGGTAGGAGAAGAAATACTCATTATTCAAATATATATTAATAATATCTTGTTTGGATCCACCAATAAAAATCTTTGTGATGATTTTTCAAAGATAATGAGTAGTAAATTTGACATGAGTTTAATGGGAGACTTCAGTTATTTTCTTGGTATTAGCATAAAGCAAAGTGAGGAAGGAATATTTATTAGTCAGTCAAAGTATAATCCTCAAAAAATATGAAATGGATAATGTTAAATCAGTGAGTACACCAATGAGTTTCTCAGTGTAGTTAGATAAGAACCCTAAGGGAAAATCTATTGATTAAAAGAAATTTAGAGAAATAATTAGATTATTACTTTACTTGACTGCTAGCAGACCAGATATCATATTTAGTGTTTATTTATGTGCTAGATTTCAAGCTGATCTAAAGGAATCACATCTAATTGTTGTTAAGAGAATTCTAAAATATCTCTTGGGAACTCAAAACTTAGGGATTTGGTATCCTAAGTAGAGCTCTTCTTTTGAAATCATTGGATATTCTGATTTAGAATTTATAAGATGTAGGGTTGATCAAAAAAGTACATCTAGAACTTATTAATTCATAGGAAACTCTTTAGTTTCTTGTTCTAGCAAAAAATAGAATTCAGTAGACCTTTATACTGCTGAAATAGAATACATTGCCTTAGGTAGTTATATTGCACAGGTTCTTTGGTTAAAATAACAACTGATTAACTTAGGATTTTCTATTGGTACTATTCTAATTTTCTGTGATAATACAAGTGCCATATGCATTTCAAATAATCTTATTCAACATTCTAGAACCAAGAATATTGATATTAGACATTACTTCATTAGAGATTATATGGCTAAGGAAGAAATTGAATTACATCATGTTACCACTGAGAAGTAACTTCCAGATATTTTCATAAAATCACTGGCTTTTGACACATTTAGCACCTTAAGAACTAGATTAGGTGTGATTGATCTCAATACTTAAAATTGAATTTTTGCAAATTGAATTGATGTGTTTGTTTGTTTATTACTGTTTCTTTGTTTATTAGTATTTTAATATTTTATTAGTTTTTCTAATCGTTAGTATTATATTTTTAGTTTTATTTTTTCCTTGTTGTATGTCATTGGATTTTGAGTGATTGATTTTTGAAAAGTTTTTTGTTTATCATGTCTTATTTTAATTATTTCTTCATACTGTATGAAATTTTTTTCATACTGTATGAATCATGTAGTATGTACATGGTATTTTTTTGAGTTGAGCACACAAAATTGAGATTTTTTTATGCATAGCATATTGTACGATGTCATCATCATCTGTATGAAATGGCCTTTCTCATCTGTATGATTGGAGACAGTTCTTTAACCGTTTAGTTATTTATGTCAAATTGTACATATAAAATTTAACTTCGTCTATATGATCCTGTTGTCAGTTTTTCATATTGTCGAACCTAACCATCATAAAATGATCTTTAATATTCTGATAATCCCGGACAAATAGGTGTTCATCTGTAAGATCGTTTGGTTAAAAAGCTTGTATGAAACGACTCCTCAGGAGTGGCAATTTACGAAAAGTCGTTTCTTTTTTGTCCGTTTTCATTATATGTACGAAAATAATTTTGTCCCATATGATTTTAAAATCGTACATACAATTGAATTTTTGTATTGTACAATTAGGTCATTTTCTTTAAACTAGAAGTCATTTTTCTTCATCAATCTCCATCTTTCTTATGTCTAAAACTTTCCAAATGGCAAGCTATAGCAAGAGGGCAGGTCTTTCTAGAGGATCTTCCTTTTGCACTAGAGAATTAGATGACAACTTTCTTTCTAAGGAAAATGAGGAAGCTTTCTTTCATTATGTTGGAGCCAATATCACCCCCTCTCAACTCTTTATTCAAAGCGATATAAACTTCTCGGTTATGCCCCTTTTCTCCTTAACTCAGTTCACTTTTATCCTAACCTTGATCTATGCCTATAATCGAGAAACCTTTCAAACTTTTCTTGCAAACATGAAAATGAACCAAGACCAGACTAGGATGACCTCTTATGTGTTTTAGCAACGAGTTGAAATAACAAAGGAATAACTGGGTAACTTTCTTCACCTTAAGACATTAGGAGTTAGAGCACATACCATGACCTCTAGAGCGAATTATGATTGGACAAATATAAATTGAACTCTTAAATGTGTGGCACAAGTAAGCCATCTTTCTCGTGTATATTCCCTTAACCAAAATGATAGGATCATCCAGCACGCTTTGAGAACCTCTATAATTCCAAAAGCTGGTGATCGTACAAATATGACTCCTCTTTTATCTACTATCATATACTTGATCATGATCAAAACTCCTATTGACGAAGCCCAATTAATCATGGACTACATCTACAAACTTTTAATATTAGACTTCCTCACAATAGGAGGAAGAAAAATGTGGCATTAGGACACCTAGTTACCTACATCTTAGAGAAGAAATACAACCTGATACATCCTGAACCTCCAAATGAACTTCCTGTTTGCTTTATCGATGCCTCTTTTCATGCACTTTTCGGTCGGGATCAAAGTTCTGAGGGGGACGACTCAGAGAGAGAAAAAGGAGCACCTGCACCTGCACCTGGACCCGATTAGAATTTCCATCAAGAAATGGTCCAGTATTTCAACAGATTGGAAACTCATTTTGATCAACATTTTGATCAAATTGAGAATCACCTAAATTAGTAGGATGTGAGGTACAACAAAGATATAGGGTGGATCTGAGGGCAATTAGACTCAGTCAATACTAATGTAGCTATGATCAATAGTTACTTTACGCTGTTCAACCCTCAGCCACCTCCAGACCAGGGTCCCTCTGATTGATAGTTATGATCTTTCTATTATACTGGTTGTGATGTTTTGTTTAGATTTCATGCGATGGCTTTGTTATATAATATTGTTCTTTGTGTTTCCTTTCTAGTCATTATATTAGTTGGTTATTTCATATGTGATTAATGGAATGGTATTTTGTCTTTTGGTGAAATTACTCTTCTTGAAATTACTCTTCTTGGAATTAAATGATTTGTAGTTGATTTATAGAATGAAATTTTAAATTACTTTGCTTTATAAATTAATTTCCTTATAAAATTTAATCTCTCAAAATTTTAAATTACTTTATGACTGGATGTAGATTAGAAGATTAATTTTATGTTCTTATGGACAAGTTTTACTTAGCTAAAATTGTTGCAAAATAGATGTCTTATTTTAATTTTATTTCTTTTCAGTATGTTTATCTTTGTTAAATATTAGAATTTGTGTTAAAGATTTATTGATATTAAAAGACTGAAAATGTAAAAAGATGCACAAATCGTGCCAAACAAAAAGATGTGCAATATTCACCAAAGTCAAAAGAGGCACAAAATTAGCCCAAGCTGAAAAAATGCACAAAGTGTGTTACAAAACATTGAAAAGATACACAATGTCGCCAATTGAAAAATTCATACTGATCTTTTCTTTGTCATTCTATCTCTTATACAAATCCATATAATCAGCAATAATCTTAACTATTGAATTAGAATCTAATTAATCTTTATTTCATCATTTTTTTAATAATTATTTTTATTTAATTTGTTTAGAATGAATAGTGAACCTGATTGTCTTTTCTTATCTTAGTCATTCTTTAATTTAAAATTTGAATTTTTCTTTTTAGCTAGACATTAATATTGCATTTGCAATTACTTTAAAATCTTTTTCATCTTTGTCAACTATTTTGATTTATCCATCGAAACCTATCTTTTCAAGAGGTACTTTCCTTTTTGTTATTGTCAAAAGGGGGAGTCATTATTTATTGTTTGATATATTTTTATTTTATGTATTGTGTGATTAGGGGGGAGTCATTAGAATTAGAAGTTATTGGTCGATGTATGAATGTATGATTATTTATTGTTTAAGTTTTTGTTTTGTTTATTTAGTTTTTTTTTTATGGTATTGATTTTTATTAGAATCTCTTATTTTAATTGATCACTCATTGAGGGAGAGGTTACGAGAAAAATTGGCTTAAGTGTTAACTCAAACAATATTTATTTGCCATCATAAAAAAAGGGAGAGATTATTGCAACTTAGTTTTCCAAGCTATATTTTTATATCATTTGAGTTTTTGATGATACCAAAATATTATTGTGTAGATTATTATTTCTCCTAACATATATTGGATACTTTTTATTTGTGTTATTTGTGTGTATTAATGTTTCCGGAAAATCATACTCTAGACTGCCAAAGACATTAAGACAGATTAGACTAGTTCATGTTATGAAGTCTATACTTTTTCTATTTTTTTGAGTCTGAAATAGTGTGATTATAATTGGGTAACCATACACACACACACTGGGGTAGTGATTAAAAAACTTAATTTTTCAAAACTAATCATACTGTATAATTTTTAAATCGTACTAGACAGTTTGTCATGGTAGTTCCTCCCAAATTGAAATTAATCAAATCATGCAAGAAATTTTTTTTTTCTGTTCATACTGTATGATCCTTTATTCATACAGACGACTCACAGAGTATAAAATGGGTGCATACCAGATCATACCAAATAAACTTACAATTTTTTGATCTATTCATATTGTATAATTTATGTTCGTACTATATGATATATGTTCGTACAGACGATTCACAGAGTACAAAATGGTATTGTCCACTTCCATACCAAGAAAAATATAATTTGCTTTAATTATTTGTACTGTACAATGTCTGTTCATACAAAAAATTGGTAGAGTATGAAATGGGATTCGTACAAGATCATGCCAGACGAATGAGTTCAGGTTTGAACAATTTGTACAGTATGATGTGGGTTAATACATACGATCCACATAGTATAAAATTAAGTTCATACAGCATCGTACACTAATTTTTGAATTGTTCGTACATACGAAGTTCGATCGTATTGTACGATCCAAGTCCGTTCAACTTAAAATTCTCAATTTTCAAGATTATTTTTCTTATCCTTTGTATATAATGGTCCTAAAAACTAACACTCCACTCATTGATCTATGAATTTCTTTTGAGAGTGGACTTGGAGAGTCTTAGGGAGAGTGTTTTGGAATTTGAGAGTGACAGATCTTGTGAGAGTGACTTGTGAGAGGATTCACAAAGTTGCCCAACGGTGAGGATCTCTTGGTTATTCTTCAAAGTTCTTCCCTACTTTCTTGAATCCTCTTGAAGAAGATTTTCAAAGGAGATCACGATACTCTACCATTGCCAGGAGGGTGAGAAAGGATGTTGGTACTCTGCCATCACCAGAAGGGTGAGAAAGGACATTGGTACTCTGCCATCACTAGGAGAGTGAGAAAGGACATCGGTACTCTACCACACAAGGTTGGTGGAAGAGAGGTTTTGTAAGGGCTTCTCCGCCTTACTCTGGGGCAAAAGGAGAGTCACTAGTGTTTAGTGCAATACCTAGAGAAGGAGTCTCCAAGGAGTGGACGTAGGTCTTGTTGGACCGAACCACTATAAAATTTGGTATTCTTCTATACTTTTACTTTTACTGTATTTTTATTTCTGCACTCAAATTTATTATGGTTGAAAAATTATTTTAAGAAAATCTATCATTGTAATAAAAATCTTAACTCAATTTTCTAAAATCTAAGAGAATTTTTAAATTACTAATTCACCCCCCCTCTTGGTTTGCCTTGGGATTCACCCACATCATGGTTAGCCTTAGGACAATTGCATTAGGTTTAACAACCTACTTGAACTTTCAACAACATGTAAAAGTGCATGTCTAGTCAGACGAGCTGACTAGATAATTGGCTGAATTATGGATTTAATTTTGAGAAATTACTTAAACTTCCAAATTCATAACTCCTCACAGAGTTAACTATTTTACATGAGTAGCCCTCTATGGATTCAACTTGAGGAGACCAATCAAATGAATGTAAAATTAAGGCATGATGTAATGTATATTTTAATTAATTTGATAAATATAATACATTATATTTATTAAATTACTTCTTGCAGAAACATCCAATTGCCTTCAAATTTTTAGGGATAATTTAGTGGAATGTTATACACATTCTTAAAAATTCTCAAGGGAATTTAAAGCTTGGTGTAGTCTTAATTAAAATTTCAAACCTTTAGGTCAAAATTTGGCCAAGAAATTTAAAATTTCATATAGAATAATCCATAAAAAATTATTATGTGTTTTTTTATGGATTGTTAAAATTTATGTCAAGGGTTTGTTAGCCATTGATTTCATCTTAATCTCTAGTCTAGTTTGCCCTAAATGAATTTTCTAAAGTACACATGTATTTTTTAAAAAAATTCATGATAAATTCTGAAAAGACTTTGATTAATTCAAATTTCGAAGGTTTAATATCTTGGTTAACATTGAGTCATGGTTTCAATTTCAAGTCAATTGGAGCCCATTTTTGTTTGTTGATTAGCAACCCCTAATTTCACTTGTGTAATTATTTTAAGAAATTCAATAAATGATTAAAAATTAAAAAAATTAAAAATGAAAAATAAATTGAAAACATCATGAAAATAGTTATCAAGGAAAAAATAAAAACCCCATCACAAAACCTAAAAAAAAAAGAAATTAAAACTTAAAGAAAATTTAATAAATAAATAAATAAATAAAATAATAAAAAAATTAAATACAATTCCAAATAACTCCAAACTTCTAGAGATCACATATTAGGCCATCCAAGACTTATGTTGACGATTGCACGATGATTAGAGTTGATTTGGTATAAAAATAAAAAATATGTTAACTCCTTAAATAAATAAATATATAATGAAGGCTGATTTTGTAAAAATAAATAATAATTAAATATACATGTTTAAATAATTTTTATAAATAAATAAATAATAAGTAAATAAAAAACATATGAAATTAAATAGATAAAATAGAACTAAATAAATATATATATAAATATAAAAAAAGTTAATAAATCCAACTTAAATTTATAAAAAAATAATTAATATTTAAATAAATTTAAATATAGAAAAAATAAATAATTAAAATAAAAATTAGAGTAAATGAATAAAATATAAATAAATTTTTAAATAAAAAAATAATTAATACAACTTAATAAATAAAAGAAATTAACTAAAAAATTAAATAAAATTTTAAAATTCAAAAATAAATAAATAAATAAATAATTTGATAATAAAAAAATTTAAAATGATTTAAATAAAATTTAATTCAATTCAATTCAATTAAATAAATTATTTAAAACTGATTTAATTAACTATTAATCCTAAGTAAATAATTAAATAAAATGAGACTTTATGTTTTTGTTTTATTCTTTAGGATGAAAGAAATGCATTTAGTTAAAAGCCTAGAGATTGTTGATTAATAACTTCAAGCACTTTGAAGTTGTTAAATAATATGATTATTTAAAATAGAAGGTAAATAAACTCTTAATTAAAAATAAAAGCTTTATGTATTTACTTTATCTTTTGGGATGAAAAAATATATATGTATTTAGAAGCTTAGGACTTGTTGATTAATGGCTTCAATCACATTGAAGTTAATGATTAATATGGTTCTTTAAAATATAAATTAAACAACTTAAAATTTTTAAATTTAAAAAATAAATGTAAAATAATAAAACTTAAACTTAAACTAAAACCCTTTAGCCTATAACATGTAAATTAAACTTATAAATAACTCAATCACTAATCCATTTAGAATATATCCAAGCCACACAGCTTATTACATACATTAGAATTGCTTAATAGAATAATCAACTCTAGCCTAGGCTAGGACAGTGTGTTTATTTTCTTACACATGTTGACCTCATTTTTGTATGAGGTTAGCATGACCAATCCAGACCTTAGGATCTTTCCAATCCTTAGGATCAATCTTAACCCTAGGATCAATCTGATCTTAGATCAATCCAAACTTTAAGATCAATCCAAATTCAAATCAATCCTGACCCCAGATCAATGCAATTTAAGACAAATCTAGATTCTAGGATTCTCCTAGACTTCAGACCCTAGGATCTATTCTAGACCCTAGGATTCTACCTGATTCTAGATTATATGATCCTCTTAGACCTTAGGATTCTCCTAGATCTATCTAGAGCTTAGGATTCTTCTAGATCCTAAGACTATTCTAGATCCCAGGCCCTAGGACTTCCAAACCCTAAGATCTTCCTAAAAATCAAACTTTAGGATCTACTCTAGATCCTAAGATCCTTCTAGATCTTGAATCTTAGGATTCCTAGATCTTAGGATTCTTCTAGATTATAGGATTCTTCCAGACCCCAGGTCCTAGGATTTTCCTAGGACTTCTAGATTCTAAGATCTTCCTAGACTCCAATCCCTAGGATCTATTCTAGACCCTAGGATTCCCTTAAGCTGCTTTGGACCCTAGGACTTATTCTAAACCCTAGGATTCCTCTAAATCAATCCAAGCTTCAATTCAATCTAAACTTAATTCAAATTCTATCATTCAAGCTCAAAATCCAATTCAAAACCAGATTTCCAGACTCAAATCCAAGGCCAAAGGTCTAAGTCCTGAAAGCCTTTTCCAGCAAATCTTTGAACATTTCAAAACCCTATCAAATGACCTCTGATTCAAGATCTATCAGTTCCACACTGATGTGACATGTCTCTAGAGGCAACCCTCCAAATTTGAGCTCATTCTGAGATCTCTGACCCCAGAAATTGAATTGAAATCCAAAGGCTGTAAAACCTTCAAATATTTACAGTCCATGCCACTGGACCTACCACCCAGTGGATTTTGATCCTGGAGCTTTCTCCAAAGCTCCAAATCACTTCCAGACCCTTGATTATGACCCATTGAGCAATAAACTGCATTTTGTTGGACTCAATTTGACCCCCAGTTGACCAGAGGTCAAAATGACCAAAATGCCCCTATGGGGTGTAATTGGTCACTTGAACCAAATGACTTCCAAATTAAATGCAGTCACTTCCAGCAAATTTCAAATGTCAAACCAAACCCATTGAATCCAGAACCATCCTTTGGGTCAACCTGGTTGACCAAGTCAACCTAGTTGACCTAAAAGGCCCCTTTATGGTCAAAACAGGTCATTCTGACCAAATGACCTCCCCAGACCTTGGGACCACCTCCATTGGTCTCCAAATATCATTTCAAATCTGTTGAACCCCTTTCTAGACCCTGGACCCACCTGGTTGACCAAGTCAACCAGGGTTGACCTAAAAGGCCCATTAAGAGCCCAAATAGGTCATTTTTACCAAATGACCTCCCCAGACTTTGAGACCACCACCAGTAGACTCAGAATGTTATTCTAAACTGGTCAGACCCATGTCCTGACCCTGGGTCAACCTGGTTGACCAAGACAACCTAGTTGACCCATTAGGCCCATTAAGGGCCTAAATGGGTCATTTGATCTAAATAACCCATTTAAACTCCTGAAACACATCTACCAGACTTTCAACATCAAATTAAATCTGTTAAACCCAAATTCAGGTCCTGGGTCAACCTAGTTGACCAAACCAACCTAGTTTGACCCAAAATCCCTTAAAGGTTCAAATAGGTTATTTCAACCCATTCAATTAAGTCAATGCCTCCAAACCCTCAAACCCATGTCATTTGATGTTTTGAATATTCCTTAGCTTTTTCATAAGTTAAATCATTCAGAGTTGACTTAGTCAAACCATTAAATTAGGTCAAACTCCTATGTTTTGGTCTAACCATTACATAAATCTTATCAAGCTCATCTCCAACCCTTTATCCAATCTCATGTTATGGGTTGGATGTGTCTAAGCTTAATATGAATTGAGTTAGGATTGATTAAACCAAGTCAACCTATTTTGACTTGGTCAAACTTTCATTCATTCATGTGAATGTGCCCAAACCTCAATCCTTTAACTTTCAACACTTCTAAACCCATTTCAACCAGCTCCTCAAGTCTCCTTGGTTGCCACCTCAGCCACCCAAATCAAGTTGACTTGGTCAACTCAAGCAACCATGGTCAAATCCTTTTGAAACCCTCTCTAATTTATCTAAACCTCAACCCTCAAGTATCAAACCCCTCTAGCCTTTCAAGACATCTCTTCAATGCCACATCACCAGTCCACATGGCATGTGGACTGGTCAAACAGTCAATTTAATGCATTATATGGGTCAAAGCTAGTCAAACTTGGTCAAAGAAGCTTAAATTACCCCCATACCCATGCCAACTCATCTCCAGCAGTCCCAATATGCTCTAGAACCTTCCTAGGACTCATTCCAGCCCTCTGATCAAGATCAAATGGCTTTTAGCCATTCCACATGCTTGGATAGGACAAAAGAGGCTTTCCACCTCACATGTCCTTGTGTCCTTTTGATACCTTGCTCCCACCTACTCCCTTGACACTTGGCAGTCATCTAGGAGTCCACTCAAGCAATCCTAGCCATCCAAATCAATCAAAGGACGTTTGAATAGGGGAATACTCTCATATGAGCTAGGATTCGAACCCTAGCATTCTCTCACTCTCCTAACTCCTCCAGCCCGACCCCCTTGCTTCCTTGAGCTCCCCAGAGACCCCTTTAGCTTTCCTGACCAAAATCCTACCGGTCAAAGCTCTCCGACGGGCGGAATCCGGTGAACAGAGGCTAATCACGTCCAAGGCTTGTAGCAGACGATCCAGGACGTTTCGAGCTAGGACTTCAACTGGTGAAGTGAGCGTGGACAGCCTACAAGTGCAACCAATCCATTTTTCTGTAAATCCAACGGTAAAAATCCCTTAAAACTCAAACCCTAGATTGAACACTTAGATTTAATTAGCATTTTATTAAGTCGTTATTTAACTATTCTAAGACTCCCACACGATTTCTGTTCACGTAGGTAGTCTAGGTTTCAAATTTCATAAATTTTGATTCATCCGATCGAGAGAACGAGCTCAAACATGGTTTCTAGGGCTCGGTTCGCAGTTCAACTGAACTGGGCTAAATCCCAGCCATTGATCTCCTGATCAACGGGCGTAATTTAGTCTTACCGCAGCATTGATTAACCGCAGACTCGATCTCGTGGTTAATTCTCTCGTCCGGCTGCATCTGGGCCTTTGATCCAGAACCGCGGGATCAATCGTCTGCCATTTGATCTTTCTCCGCGAGATCAAACCGCGGGCGTTGATCTCAACCGTTGTTTCATTACAGCGGATAATCGGACGACGAGCAGGCTTTGCTGACTCGGATAAGTAAAACCGCGTGAAGCGATCAGCGGCTGACGCGTGTCTGACCGCCACCGCCAATCATTGGAGCCGCCGCGTATTCCACGCCTCCAACCGGTGCCTGACACGTGTCTTTCCGATACCCTTTTTTCTTTAAAAATGATTTTAAAATTATTTTAAAATCATTTTTTTATTCTAATTTCTTTAAAATAAATAATAAATATTAATTTCAAGTAATAAGATATATTATATATTAATATATTTTAAAAATTAAACTTTCTTAATTTAAAAATATTATTAATCTAATTTTATAATTATATTTTAAAAACTATATTAACTTTAAGTATTAATTATTATAAATTAATAATTAATATTTAAAATATTAAATATTCTATTTAAATATCAGTTATTAAATATTAATTATTAAATATTAATTATTAAATATTAATTATCTTGAATAATTTATAACTTTAATTAATAACTGATTTATTTAATATTAAATACTTTATAATATTATTTAATGTCAACAGATTTTTTTTAAAATGTTAATTAATATTAAATTATTTAATATTTTAATTAATATTAGATAGTTTATTATTTTAATTAATATTAAATGATATTAAACTTTTATTAATTTGTAAATTATTTAATATTTTTATTAAATATTTTTTTTTTTTTAGTTAATATTAAATAAATTTAAGATTTTCATTAATATATAACCTTTAATATTTTAATTAATATTAAATAAATGATTAATTTTAATTAATATTAAATAATATATTAATTTTAATTAATATTAAAAAAGATTTAACACTTTAATATATATATATATATATATTTTAATATTTTAATTAATATTAAATAATTTATTAATATTTTAATTAATGCTAATTTTAATTAGAAAAGTTTAAACATCATTTAAAATATTTTAAAAGTTTAAAATAATTTGAAATTGGTTGAATATCATTTAATATTTTAATTAAATATTTAAATAATTAATTAATACTTAATTAATTTTAAACTTAATATCAATCTTAAAAATATTTGAAAATTTAAATAACATTTAATTAAAATTATTTAATATTATTTAAATGAGTTATAATATTTTAATACTTTAATAATTAATTAATATTCATTGATTTAATTAATTAATATCCAATAATTAATTAATTAATTTTAAATTATTCTAATTTTGAAATTAAATTAATTCAAATTATATCTTATATTTCAATTAACTAAATATCTAATTATTAATTAATATTTAATTAATGAATAATAATTTAAATACTTTTAAAAATTAATATATATATATATATATATAAATAATTTTAAAATTCTAGAAAATTCTTAAGGTTTAAATTAACTAATTTTAAAATTATTTTAATCATTAATTAATTTAAAATTATTTAAAAATCCCTTTTAATTGGTTTAAACTTCTAAAATCCATAAGAAATTCATTTTAAATCAGAAAAATTAGTATAATATATCAAAATTTTCAGAAAATCGAATACTTTAATTTGAAACTAATTTTTGAGATCAAAACTTAATTAATTTTAAGTTATTTTTAATTATTTAATTATTTTAATATTTAATTAGTATCCAATTAAATATTAAACCAATTATTTTAAAAATTAAAAACTTATTTTCAAATAATCTTTGTTAACCAATAGATCTCTCATTTAGTTATTAAATTTATTTTAATTATATCTTTAAGTATTTTAAATTTAAAACTTATATTTATATATATAGGTTTATAAATATATGTTGAATATTTTAAAAAAACTATTTTCAAGATGATACATAGGTACTTAAATCTTTTAGGTTGAGAGATCTACTATGAAATTTTAAACATAGGTCAACATATTTGAATAGAAATCATGTGGGAGTGCTAATGAATGATTACGATCTAATCATTCATTAGTTTAATTAAGAATATTTAATTAGTGTAAGTTTTTGCATGCTTAAGGACATACACACACCACTTAATTTAAGGCTCTCTTAGATTTAGGATTGATTGTGTTTGTATGTGTGCATATCATGTATGTTATGTTGAAGGTTAGAAACCTTTATTCAAATCTAAATAAACTTAATTAACCTAATCAATTTTTCACTGACTTTTGAGATCATTAAGCCCCTTAATTAACCTAATCAAGTTTAAACCTTAATTAAGCCTTAAAATCTTCCAGAAATTATAATAAATCAAATTTAAATCCAAAAAATTACAAATAATACCTCTAACTGACCAGAATTGAATCCTTAATCAATGAAAAATAAAAGCCCCACGACTGGACTCCAAAATTAAGTTTAATTTGATTTTAATTAAAATTTAATATTTAATTAATTTAATTAATTAAAAATAATTAAAAATTCAAAAAATTTCCAAACACTTGGAAATCACTCCTTAGGTCATTCTTGACCTTTGGAGTTGATTTCAATAAGTTTGGAGGTCATTTGGATTCAAATCATAAAAATGCCTTTAATTAAATAATTTAAATAATCCATTAAACACTCAAAACTTCAAAATTTCATAACTAATTCAAATGAACTCCAAATTGAGCAAACTCAAAGGCATACAACTCATCTTAAGGTCTAATATTTATTAAAAATATTAAGTTTCCAGAAATCAATCAAATTTGAAAAAGTCAACTTTTGGTCAAATCTAGTTCAAAATCAAGTCAAAACTTCAAACCTTCGTAATAAAATGTAGAAAAATCCAATTTCAATGTACTTACTGTCTAACAGATCGTATTAAGGTCTAGTATTTTAATAAAATATTAACTTTCCTGAAAACATTTTAAATCAAAAAGTCAAATTTTGACCCTTGAATTAAATCATTAAAATAATCCAGAAAATTTCAAAATTCAATAAATCATTAAAAACTCCAGAAAATCTTAAATCAACATTAAAACCAGCAACCAACCAATTCTAATTAAAAATTAATCAACCTTTAAACCTTAATCAAACTCAAATCACTTAATTATATCGGATACCACTAGGTAACCCAGGCCTACGAGGCTATTAAATTAGCCCCAAGGAAGGTGAAATAAACTTCACGGCCTCGGTGTGAAACAAAGGTGGTATCCAACAAACAGTTAAAATTAAGTTTAAAATCAATTGCAAGTCATTAATATTTAAATTCAAATTAAACCCCCCCTTAAGTCTTTCAACCAACCAAAACTTTAAACAACTTCAATCAAGTGCCTATCTAGGACATATCAAAACTACATAGCATCCTACACACACTTTAGATGGTTTGCTAGGACAACCAACTCTAGTCTTAGGCTAGGCCGGTGTTTACTTTTCTGCTGTATGCCAAATTTTTGAGCTTTCACAGCATGATGTTTGCTAGACATAGAATTGATGTTGATGTGATTGTTTATTTATTTAATGCATTCTGTGTTGATTTGATTGTACGTTAGATCTACCCCTAGGCTAGGGACGTTTTGTACTAATTCAATCTTATACAGGTAGCCATGCTCATACAGGGCATTAAATAAAGGGGGCAAAATTATAATTATTAAATTGCACAGGTGCTCCAGAATGCTTAAGTCCCCCTTTAAATTAAAAGAGCATGGCCAAGTGTGGCTGTGATTGAGCATTTTAATTTCAAATATATATAACTGCTTGGGATGTCAAATATAAACTGCTGATTATTAGGATAACTCTGCAGGTTGTTGAGTCTAGATTTTTAATTTCAATTGATGTAATATGAGATGTAAATTGAGTTATAAATTTTAAGTACTTTGAGATTGAGATGTTTAAACATCCAATTTGGAATCCAAAGAGGAAGGAACATCCCTTAGAGGAGAATTCCTATCCATTTGGAGATCCAAATTAGGATGAAGTTTAAATATCCAAAGAGAAAAGATAACACCCCTATTCGGGGGGGAGTTTCTTTTCATTTGGATATCCAGACCCGACGATCCAAGGAGTTCTAAGGAGATGAAGAAGTGAAGAATGAGAAGAATCTCAAATCTCAAAGTCACTTGAGTCTTAGGAGTAGAATCCGGGTTGTAGTCAGTGGAACCCGGCCACTTTACTTTCCTGCAGACCTTGGGTTGTATAATTAAGTGGTACTTGCCATATGGACTTTCAGTTTGAGCATTTATTTAATTAATTTAATTATTTAATTAAGTTGATTTATGTGTTGATTGCGATTAAGGACCCGTATGCTTTTAATAGTTTATTTGGCATTCTTGCATGTCGATTTTGATTTAGCCTGGAACCCGATCGAAGGCTCGTGAGGGTACGGTCATAAACCTTTTCTACTTAAACAAAATTTAAAATTTTTAAGCTCAGATAGAAACTCTAATGCTCTTAAGAAGTAAGCCCGAACTCGCCGGGGGTTTTTCATGCATCATATTGAATCTTCTCTACAGTGTTAGGCACCTCCCCACCTGCGGGTTCTTGCAGACCACCTGACCTATTAGGGTGCAGTTCTGTCCAAGGGGATGTTGTGCAATCTCTAGGATAAAATCTATTTTTAAGCCTGATTTTAAAACTGCTACATTTTGATTTAAGCATTCCATCGAGTCAACTAGCATGCATTGCATTAGTAACAAATTAAAATTGAGTCTAATTCTTAATTGTATTTTTATTTAGACATTTCACCCAACATATGTTAAGGGGTCAATTAGGATCTGCTCTAGATGTCGACCCCAACTCCTCAAACTCAATCTTAAATAACATCCCTAACCACTCTACATTTAAAAGACTTTGACTCATGATTTTTAAAAGCGTTTAGGTGGTTTAGCTGGCTCCCCAATCCAGGCCGGGATAAGTCCAGATTGTATTGCATTAGTTAGGATTCGGGTCACTGACTCTCAGTACCCAATTTTAGACTTAGGTTCTGAGGCAAATCTCTAATCTTAAGAACTCAATCTTCTGGGAATATAATTCCCACATTCTAATAAAATTGACCATTCAAATTAAAAATCTCTTTCAATCAAATTCAAGCCCAACACTTAGGATAATTTGAGGTGTTTCTGAAGTAATTCAGAATCTCAAAACACCTCCTACTCTTCTTCCTTTGACTCCAGAAATAAGTGCTCAACCTTGAACCATTCCCACTTGAAATCCCAATCCTTAACTTGATATCAAGCTTTGAAAATCTTAAGTAAAATTCGTATCGCTATTTTAATCGAGAGTATTCGTAGGAAATTTTCTGGTTTCCTACGATGTAATTAACTACGAGGGCTTGCGCTCGTAGGAGATTTAGAAACCCAGACCTGATTTCAAAATCAAGCTTTTTCGAAACCCTTAATTAATTATCTTTGGGAAATTCAAACCTAATGATCATTATCGTCATATTTAAACTATCGATAGTGATTGATATCTTCTTTCTCCGGATAGATATATCAATTACAATCGTAATTTTAATTATGAAATTAATGATCTCTTATCTGAATTATTATAGTTAAACAATGGATTAAACATCATTCTGATTCTTCATGATCATATGTTGTTTCTCCTTGAGTTTGACTACAATAATCATGATAAATTAAGATTTGTAATCGGAACCTATTAGGGAACGATATGTTCACCTTTTGAGGTGATATATCATTCATAATAAGTGTTCGATTATAAAATTTAAATTCCAGAAATTAAATATTTCTCAAAGAAAATTAAACATTTTCAAAACTATATTTTTCAATCAAACAAAAAATGGCGACTCCGCTGGGGAAAATCTCTCTCTCCATCTTTAATAGCGATATAAATTTTATTGCATCGGTAGTTTTGACTACCTTTCTTCCGTTGGTCCCTCTCCCATTTCTCCCTTGGGTGAGTGTGGCCGACTCAATTAAGACATGTGAAAAGAGAGGTGAGTGTAGGAAACCTCCCTCCAAGTCTGGCTTTGACATTTTGCCTCCAAGTTCATTGGTAGAGCGAAAGAGTCAAGCTGAGCTTTTCAAAGTCTTTCTGTACATGTTGCAAACTTACATGTAAATAAATCATAGCGTGCTAAGTTTCATAATTTACAGAAGAGTTCTCTAACTTCAAAATCATAGTTTCAAATGTCTAGCAAAATCTCATCTTCTTCAAATCTTAATTGATTCCTATATCCTGCCACTGCATACAGGGTTGTAATTCTTATAATTCAATATGTGTGATAGGATATAGACCTATCTTTCAAATTTTCATTCGAAGTTTGAAATCTTCTGGTTACCTAACCTTCGACATTTCAACCCCGAATCACCTGTCAGAACGAAAGAGTCGGGTTAGTTCATTTAGCGTCCCCCTATTTAAATTTTTTTTTTTTGTAAACCGTTATGTTGAACACACGTTCAACACTTCGAGTTTCAAAATAAGGGGAGATGCTGCTGAAATTTCAAAATTTTCAAACATCTATTTTTAAGTCATAATAATCATTGCAACTATATATTCTATAATAATGATTGTAGTTGTATATAGTTAATGTACGTTCAACTTCTCCGGTTGTTTCAGTCCTTGACATTTCATTCTGAATCATTCATCAAAATGAAAGAGTCAGGTTGATTTCCTAGAATCTCCCTCTTATAGGTTTGTAAACCGTTATGTTGAACATATGTTCAACACTTCGAGTTTCAAAAATAAGGGGAGATGCCACCGGATTTTCAAAATTTTCAAATCTCTTTTCAAAATCAATCAAGTTCAAAATGCATTGCCATATATTTCTCTATAATAATTGTTGTAGCGTAATATATGCAGTATTTATTCAAGTTTTTCCGGATAAATCAATCTTTGACATTTCATTTTAAATCATTCTTTTAAAATGTAAAGAGTCAAGTGGTTTTCCCTAGCTCTTCCCTAACATTTGTAAACCGTCGAGTTGAATGCAAATTTAACACCTCGAGTTTCAAAAATAAGGGGAGATGCTGCCGGAAATTCAAATTTTCAAAAACATCCATTCAATTTTCTTCAAGTTTTAATCGTCACTTGTCGAATGTTCTTCTACAATACCTCTTGTAGATTAACATTGACAATTCAAATTCAACATTTATTTTCAGTATCTATCAAATCTTTGAACTCTGACATTTTATCTTTGATAAGATATAAAGAGTTGAGTTCCTTCCTGTAAAATCTTCCCTAATGCTTGTAAACCATCACGTTGAATACAAATTCAACACCTCGAGTTTCAAAAATAAGGGGAGATGCTGTCGGATTTTTGAGTCACTTAAATTCCCTTTCAATTCAAATTCAATTTTCACTGTCACGTGTACTACTACAACACTCTCTTGTAGTATAACCTGTATCATTTCCAGATTCAAATTTAATCATCTAATCTTTCCATCAAGTCACACCTCTGACATCTTATCCCTAGCCTAATCAGTGGGATAAGAGAGTCGAGTCAAAACTCCTTGATTTTCTTTGATATTTTGTTAACTATTAAGTTGAAATCAAATCCGACTTATTGGTTTCAAATAGTCAAAGAAAATCTTTCAATTTTCAAAATTTTGAACCCCCGTCAGATCCTTTCAAATCAAATCCAGACCATTGTTGTTATACGTTCTCTACAACATTCTCTTGTAGTTGAACATATACAACAAAAATTCAAATTTTCTTCAAGTTAAAATTGATATCTATACTTTATCACTATATATCGGATTATAATTCCTATAATTCGATTTATGTGATAAAATACAGAAAATTTCTTGTCTAAATTCAAATTCAAAAGTTTGATTCAAATCTTCTCTTTCAAATTTCAGATAATCAAATCTTCTGCAATGGCTGGAAAACTTATGTTCTCCATTGACCGAGACCTTCAAGTCGAAGAGTTAATTCATGGCAGTGCAATTCAGTTTGGAATGGGTTTCAAGACTCTGAAACTGTCTGTTAATGGTGGAACAATCATCAATCTCGCTGCTGAGGGCGAGAATGGTCCAGTAGTTGAACTAGCTGTGGGAGCTATGAGTGACCTTCCCCCTGTGTTGGAACTGGCAGCAGGTGCTACCCTTACACCTTCTGTACCCTCAGTCCAAAGTGAGGATAAGAAAATTGAAGTGAAATCTACTGTTGAGAAAGGGTCTTCTAGTTCTGTAGCACTGTTTGGCACTAAGAGTGCTAGGAAGAACTACCTGAGAAGGAAAAGAAAGAAAATCACCAAGTCAAGGAAGATAGCTGAACAGAAAGCCCTGAGTTTAGTTGAGCCTGAGGCTGTTGAGGAGCTGCCTATCCCTGCCTCTTCTCCACTCCTGAAAGGGAGTCGTTTTCACCCCCTCGCAGCTGCTGCAGGGGAGGAGAGAGTCACGCGGATTGCTAGCTCTCCACCTAGCCCAGTCGACTATACTGTTAAGAGAACCACTAAGGAGAAGAACACTTTGAGAACCAGGATATTGACGAACATCATTCATACCTGTGCTGCTGAGACAGGTCAGACCAAAGAACAATATGTGAGACACCTGAAGGGGGTGATTTCACATAAGCTTGAAAAAAAAGTTCTGAAGGAAGAAAAATTTGAAGCAAGAAACTTGACTCCTCAGCCAGTGAGGAGAAATAAAAAGTTTGTTAAGCAACCAGTTGCCTCAGTCTTAGTGGATGGTTATCACTGGGTGCCTCGTCTCCCAACTGCCAAAACTGAGGAGATAGTTTTAACTGGGTTTGGTAGGAGTCACCCTCTCAGTGGTATACCTCCAGTTCCCCCTTCAAGACTCTCAAAGTTGGCCCCTGTAATAGCCAAATCAAAAGAGATCGTCAAAGACTTACAGCCAGTTGATGTTAAGGGCAAGAGGCCCATACCTTTGGATGAACCTTATGTGCCAATGAAGATAAGCAGAACTGTTGGGATTCAAATTAGAGATACACCAGTTCAGTCACCAGTTCAGTTACCAATCCAGTCACCTGTTAAGGTCCCCCGACTCCTTATTCAGGGATGTGAGGATTCTCCTCAGATTGATGTTGGAGTTCCCACAAATCAAACTCCTTAGTCACCTGTTAGGTTAGATATCCCTCACCCTGTTGAGGATGTCACCCTCACGACTACCGACCCCGGGACAGTCGGAGGGGAGGGGACAGAACTTGAGGATGATCAAGAGATGTTAGATCAGTTGGTGGCAGAACCTACTGCTGATGACTTGAAAATTCAAGAGGTCCTCACCCAGTTCGGAGATGAGGAATTTGAAGAGATGATTAACTATAAGGCGTACCTACCAATCGACCTCAAATCAATTGAGGGTAGACCGGTCGATGAGGTGGTACAAGAAATAAGGGACATACTTAAAAACAAGGCAATTGAAGCCTTTGATCTAGAAGTAGATGATCTGATGGAAGAAGATTCAGCTAGGAATATTTGTATGGTTGAGACCAGAGCATCAAATAAAGATGCTGAGCCTTCAAGACACCGATCTGGTAAAGAAGAAGCCTCTGCAGGAGTAGATTCAGACTCCGATGGATCAATTAAATTGAATGAGAAAGATGAATACATCAAGAGTCTGGAAAATAAAATTGAACAGATGATGCTCAGAATGGAACAAATGCAGAATCAGATGATCAAAGCACAGCAATCTCAATCCGAGCAGTTGCAACCTACAACACACACAGTGGGTGAGCACAGCAAGAAAATAGAATCAAGTCCTAGAACTCCAGAGGTTGCTTCCCCAACCTCTCCAGCCGACAAAGATATCCGCCAGATGATCGAAACCCAGGTAAGGGAGGCCTTAGCCCATTCTCAAGGGACTGTATCTATTCCAAAGGGTAGACCCTACCCTGAAGAATATGATTCAGTTTCTTATCCTAAAGGCTTTGTGCCACCTTCATTCAAAGTTTTTAGTGGGTTAGAAAACCCAAGACAGCATCTTGCCCACTTCCGAGCGAGCTGTTGCAATGCAGGAGGGTCAGATGCTCTACTCTTTCGCCAGTTTGTGAGTAGTCTATCCGGTATTACTTTTGAGTGGTACGCAGATCTACCTAATGGTTCAGTGAAAACATTCACAGAGCTCGAGAGTCTATTCTTAAAGAGATTCTCAGGAGCTCAGCAGCATATAACCGTTGGTGATCTCGTCATCGAAAAACAAAAACCGGGAGAGTCTTTGGTTGAGTATATCTTGAGATGGCGAAATCTCTTGATGAAGTGTGAACCCCAGTTGCAAGAGCAATATGTAGTGGAGATTCTTTTAAAGAACATCCACAGGCCTATTGCTTTTCTCCTGAAGGGTTTCACTATCAAAACCTTCAAAAAACTTTTGAATAAGGCTAGTAATCTGCAGGAAGAGGCTGCCAAAATGCCATTCCTGAAGGATTCTACTGAGGAAAAGAAAGCTAGTAAACCATTGAAGTCCTTTGAAAAGAGAACAGCAATGATTTCAGCTGTTGATAAGGGGAAGAAACCAATGAATGTTCAGTCCAGTAATTCTCCGACACAACAAACTCAGAAATCTCCACCTTTTCAGGTAACTTCCCAATCTACAAGAGATTCTCACCCGATTTCTTTTAAAGAGAGATTGGCTCGTATATATCCATTTAAAAGGGAGTCGGTGAGAAAGATCTTTAAAAGTCTTCAGAAGAAGCCAGATTTTTGATTGCCGGAGGCCAAGAAGCCGGAAGAGGCAAATAAGAAGAATGATCCAACTTTTTGCCCCTACCATCGCATGTTAGGCCACACAATCAAAGACTGCATCGTCTTCAAAGATTGGCTAGAAAAGAACTTCCGTCAAGGTAATATTATAATTCCAAAGGAGTACCTGGTCGATCCGGATCAGGGGTCTGTCAAATCCATCTCAGGTATGAATTCTAACTTTTCTCTGTCCATTGAAGATGGTTGGGATATAGCACTATCCCGGGCATTTAAAAAGTCGATTAATAAATCTTTTCATCTTTCTCAACAGTTATCGACGAGAGCCCGGGACCCGATCTGGGAGGTTGACCTCGAGGCTTCGTAGGAGAACGTTGGGACAGTTTCCTCTCCAGTAGTCTTAGGAACTACTGTATTAAATAAAAATGAAAAGAGTGAACTTTCTGTAGAGAGGAAATTTGTTGATGAGAGATCTGTACAAGTGGTTGATGGTGGCTCAAAACCTCTGTCACCACTGAAATTATCTGACTTTTACTTTGCCCCATCAAAGGTAAATGGTCGAAAATTAAATAAAAAGTCTGATCCTTTTGCTCAAATTTTGATGATTAATATTGAGAATGAAAATGTAAACGACTCTTCTGTTGAAAATAATCAAGAACAAGCTGAGATCAATCAAAAAATCCAAACACTCAGCTCTCTAGATTTGACTCTTCAAGAGAGAAACGAATTTGATGTCTTATCAGATAGTGAAACCCCTGAAATTAACTTTCAAGGGAGTCCTGTCGTGATAGACTTTTCAGATTCGGACTCTCGCTCAGATAACGACAATCAATCACCTAAGGAGAGCGTAGACTCCCCTGTAGTTTATTCTTCCGATGAAGTCGTGCAAGTACAACTACGTGGTGGGAAGGTCTTACCCCCTAGGCTACCTCCTCAGGATAAAGGAAAGCAAGTTGTTTCCGATGATCCAATTCAAATTCCTGCTCAATAATCAACTCCAATTCTTTCAAATCCATCGGGTCCCAACGTTAATGTTCCAAGTGTTGATTACAATGTCTTAGCTCACCTTAGGAAGTTGCACGCCAAATTGAGCATTTATGATGCACTTGTCTTTTCAAAAGAGATGAGGAAGACTCTAATTAAAGCACTTCTCGACCCAGAGATTTTCTTAGCTCAATTAGCCTCAACTTCCAAGGAAGAAGCTTTGTACTTTAAGGAAATCCCTGGGGTTACCTTCTCTGATGAAGATTTACTCCTTGGAACTGCCGACCACAATCATCCACTTTACATCACAGTAAATGTGGGCAAGTTTAAGTTATCAAGAGTTCTAGTTGACCCGGGTGCATCGGTCAACGTGATGAACATAAAGACTCTCACATACCTTAGAATTGGTACTAGCAAGCTCTCAACTGACAAGTTAGTGCTTCGTGGGTTCAATGAAAAGGGCGAGAAGGCTTTAGGTTCAGTTACCCTTCTTCTAGAGATAGGAGAATTGAAAACTGAAGCGAAATTTCATATAATTGATTCGGCAACGTCCTTTAACGCGCTCCTAGGAAGGCCCTGGATCCATGAGTATAGGATGGTTCCTTTTACCCTACATCAATGCATCAAGTACCAACGAGATGGCATTGAGTTTGAAATTAAGGGTGATCTGCAACCATTCTCTATTCACGAGATCGGGATCTATGAGGATGCGGCGTACTACGTACCTAAAGGGTCCACTACTTGTTCTAAGGTAGAGATCAACGTCAAGGAGGAAAAGGCAGAAAGTCAAAGTTCAAAAGCAATTCAAAGATTGAGAAAAGAAAAAGTCAAAAATCAAAAGAGACAAAACTCAAGTAGTGAAGACGACGTCGAGCGGGTAATCTTCAGGCCTCCAAACATTATACCTCAAAGAGGTGGGAGGATGGCCCAAAGAGCACGCTGTCGAGGTCGCCCTTCAATTGAAAAAAGAAATTCCCTGATCTATGTCGAACTTGAAACAAGTTCTGATGAAGATTCAAGAAAAAGGGGTGTTATATTTGCTTTTGACTATACAAAAATCAATCCTCCTCCGAAGTTTGATCTCACTTTAGAATCGGATAGCGACCAGGAGGACACAAAATTAAATATTCAAAGTGACGAGCCTGAATTGAGTTTGTATGAAAAGCTTAATAGAACGGTTGAATCCTTAACCTTAACGCCACTGTCTGCTGATAGGGTCTCAGGGTTAGTAATTAAGGATGCTCCGAACTTAGATGGAGAAGTAAGGAAAGCCAAGAAGTTCTTCCTTGGCTCTTCCTCCTCAAGGAATGAAGATGATGTAATCCTTGAAGAGGCAAATTTTAATGAATTAATGGAATTACCTTTTGGCTACTTTCCTGCTGGTGTTAAGTCTCTTATCTCTAAAGGTTTTGCTCCGAGTCAATGGACTAAGGGTCAGGCTAGATACCACGAAAGTCTTTGGAATTCAAATTTTAATAAACATTGGACCAGTGGTATCGGCTTTAGTACCGTTAGATCATTTGACGATGACGAATTTTGTCTAATGATAACTAGTCGTCCTGAATTTAAAAATGTCCCTACTGAAGTCATTGATTCATTCGATGGACTTTGTTTGGAGACTTTTGATGATTCTGACGAACTTCAGGTTCGGGATGCACCCCCTGAATTCGAAGAAGAAATTAAATCAACAATCGATGAACTTAAAGAAATCAACCTTGGAACAGAGAATGACCCTCACCCCACTTTCATAAGTTCTTTGTTGAGTGAGGATGAGTCTAAGGATCTAATTCAACTTCTATCCGAGTTTAAAGATTGCTTCACCTGGACATACGATGAAATGCCAGGGTTGTCCGCTGACGTAGCAGTCCATAAACTTGGAATCCGGCATGATGTTATTCTTGTCAAGCAAGCTCCACGACGCATGCGTCTGGAGATCGAACAACAAGTCGTTTCTGAAGTCAAGAAGTTGGCAGAGGCCGGATTTATTCGAGAAGAATAATATCCTTCTTGGGTAGCCAGCATCGTGCCAGTTCGAAAGATGAACGGTCAAATCTGAGTCTGTATTGACTATAGAGACCTGAATAAGGCATGTTCTAAGGATGAATTTCCTTTGCCAATCCCAGAACTCATGGTGGACATTGCCTCCTCGCACGTTGTTTTCTCCTTTATGGATGGCTCTTCTGGTTATAATCAAATCAAGATGGCCCCAGAAGATGAGAGAAACACTGCATTCAGAAGTCCTATAGGGATCTTTTGTTATAAAGTGATGCCCTTTGGCCTCAAAAATGCCGGTGCAACCTACCTGCAGGCCATGACTCACATCTTTGATGACTTAATACATAATCAAGTCGAATGTTACATCGACGATTTAGTTGTCAAGAGCAGAGTAAAAGAGGCTCATCTTTATGATTTAAGAACTGTCTTCGAGCGGTTGCGCCGCTACGACCTTAAAATGAATCCCTTGAAGTGCGCTTTCGGCGTCACGTCAAGGAAATTCTTAGGTTTCGTAGTCAGGCGCCGTGGAATCGAAATTGATCCTGCTAAAATTGAAGCTATCTTAAATATGCCGCCTCCTAAAAGTCTCACTCAACTGAGATCTCTCCAGGGCAGGCTGGCATATATAAGAAGATTCATTTCTAATCTTTCTGGAAGATGTCAACCATTCTCTGTCCTAGCTAAAATGGACGCCAAATTTCATTTGGGATGAGAAATGTCAAAATACTTTCAAAAATATCAAACAATACCTGACAAATCCGCCAGTTTTGGCAGCCCCCATTCCGGGAAGACCTTTAATCCTTTATACTGCAGCCCTTGACGAATCTCTCGGGGCTCTTCTAGCTCAAATCAATGACGATGGGAAAGAGAATGCCCTCTACTACCTGAGTCGGAGATTACTTCCAACGGAAATTCGCTATCCTGCAATTGAGAAATATTGCCTTGCCTTAGTCTTTGCAGCACAAAAACTAAGGCATTACATGCTTTCTCATCATGTCAGTCTAATTTCTAGTGTCAACCCCCTGCAATATCTTATAACCCGGCCCACGTTGTCAGGACGTCTGGCTCGTTGGTCTATGATATTGTTACAATTTGAAATCACTTTCATTCCCCTGCGTCCTGTGAAAAGGCAGGCCGTCGCCGACTTCCTTGCGGCACACCCGCTACCGGCGGAATCTCCTCTAAACGATGATTTACCTGACGAGCAAATCATGAGTTTTGAGAAATCCAATATTCAAACCTGGGAAATGTATTTTGATGGTGCAGCGTCCTCTCAAAGGGGCAAAATACCTCAATCCACTATTCCTGGGAAAGCCGGAGTCGGTCTGGTTTTCATAACACCAGATAAGGGAATGATGCATTTTTCCTACCATTTATCAGAACCTTGTACGAACAACGAAGCTGACTATGAAGCTTTGATAACTGGTCTGGAACTTGCAATCCTAATGGAGATTAAAGAGATTAAGATCTATGGTGACTCTCAACTGGTGATCAACCAAGTTGCAGGGACCTATAAGGTTTTGAATCCTAAACTCCTGAAATATCACCAATACACAATGCACCTACTCGAGAAAATTCCCATTGTAACTATGTATAGGGTTCCTCGTGGAAGCAATTCCTCGGCGGATGCCCTAGCAAAGCTTGCAAAGGAATTTGCTTGCCCAGAAGAAGACTTCATCCCTATAGAAGTTCAGGGTCGTCAAGTCCTGTCCCCCATAGACATGGGGTACCTCAACAATCAATCTTCCCAGGTCCTTTCTACATCTTCAGCAGTCGATGAAGAAGAAGACTGGAGACAACCAATAATCAAGTATCTGCAAGAAGGCAAGCTCCCCCACGACAGGTCTCTTGCCAATCAAATTAAGAAACGTGCCCTATCATATGCACTAGTCAACGATACGTTGTACCGACGATCGTTCGATCAGATGTGGCTCCATTGTTTAGACAAATGGGAGGCCCTGAAGATCGTTAATGAAGTCCATGCTGGACTGTGCAGTGCTCATCAATCGGGTCCTAAGATGAAAATGAAAATCAAAAGACTTGGTTACTATTGGCCTACGATGATTGACGATTGCATGAAAATTGTAAAATGTTGTCATCAATGCCAAGTTCATGGTGTGGTTTTACATCAGCCGCGTAATGTGTTGCATCCTACGATAGCCTCGTGGCCCTTCGAAAGTTGGGGCACGAATATCGTCGGGCCAATTGACCCTCCTTCTTCAAGGGGTCATCGCTTCATCTTAGCAGTGACTGATTACTTTTTAAAGTGGGCAGAAGCAGTTCCACTAAGAAATGTAACATCACACCATGTAATAAAATTCTTTCGTGACCATATCGTATATCGATTTGGTGTGCCTCGCAGAATCATATCCGATAATGGGTCCGCTTTCAAGTCTACAAAAATCAATAACTTTGCAAGTCGCCACGGTATTGATTGGAGATACTCAACGATTTATTACCCACGGGCTAATGGATTGGCTGAGGCCTTCAATAAAACTCTGGTACAAATCATCAAAAAGACCCTGGATGACAATAAACGCCAGTGGGATGAGAGGTTGGTGGAAGATATGTGGGCCTACAGGACCACATATCGAACCCCGACCCAATCCACACCGTTTGCACTAGTGTATGGGTCTGAGGCCGTACTCCCTCTGGAAATTCAAATCCCTTCGCTCAGAACTGCAGTCCAGAATCAGATCACAACAGAACAGAATGCACAACTTCGACTTGAAGAACTTGAGGGTCTTGAAGAATGTTGTCTCCAAGCCCAGCAAAATTTAGAACTTTATAAAGCCAGAATGGTTCAAGCTCATGATAAGTTAGTGTGACCTATAACCTTCCGAGTAGGCGACTTGGTCTTGGTTCTTCGGAGGCCTATCTTAGCCCACCGAAAGCTCGGTGGAAAGTTTGAACCAACCTGGGAAGGATCCTTCGTAGTGAAAACAGTCTACGAAGGAGGCTCGTATCAGCTAGTGGATTGTAAAGGAGATCACCCAATGCTTCCTGTAAACGGGCGATTCCTGAAAAAATACTATGCTTGATGTAGCTCGAATTTTAAATCAATAAAATTTTCAAATTTTGAATCTATTCAGCTCAATTTTGTCCAAGTTTTTCAAAATCCAAAATCAAATTCAAGACGAATCAAAATCAAATCAACTTTCAAGTTCAAATTTCTTCAAATTCAAAAATAATTCAAATCAAATTTAAAATACATCACAGATTTAAAACCCTTCAAATTCAAATTCATCAAATCAAGTTTCAAATTCAAACACTTTCAAATTTAAAACAAAATCAATTGAAAAATCATTCAAATCTCAAATTCCAAAATTTAAATCTGATCCTCTGTGTGAAGCAAGTTTCCTTCACATACGATCATTCCAGACCCGATCCTCTATACAGAGCAAGTTTCCTCTGTATATGATCATCCAGACTCGATCCTCTATGTGAAGCAAGTTTCCTTCACATACGATCACCTTGACTCGATCCTCTGTGTAGAGCAAGTTTCCTCTATACATGATCATCCAGATTCGATCCTCTATGTAAAGCAAATTTCCTTTACATACGATCACTCCAGACCCGATTCTGTGTGAAGCAATGCTTCCTTCTCACAGAATCTTTCAGTTTTCTTTTCCTTGAGGTTAGATGTGAGTCATCGTGCTTTCTTTCCTTAGGATTAGATCTGCTAGTGGTGGAGTACGCTTTTCGTGGCACCATCCTAGCTTCTTCAAGTTTTCTTTTCCTTAAGGACAGATATGAGTCATCGTGCTTTCTTTCCTTAGGATTAGATCTTCTAGTGGTGGAGCACGCCCTCTGTGGCACCATCCTAGATTTAAAATCTAGATCTGACCTTCTGTGGGGAGCAATACTTCTTTCCCTCAGGGTCCTCCAGTTTTCTTCTCCTTAAGGACAGATGTGAGTCATCGTGCTTTCTTTCCTTAGGATTAAATCTACTAGTGATGGATAACGCCCTTTATGGCACCATTCTAGTCTCAAATTCAAATCTTTGAGTCTGATCTCCTATAGGAAGCAATACTATCTTCCCATAAGATCATCCAGTTGTCTTTTCTTCAGAGTAAGTATTCTCCTTCTCTTAAGATTAGATTCCCCAGTGATGGAATAACTCCCCTGTGGCACCGTCCTGGAATTAATTTCAAATTCCAAAATCAAACTCTCTTCTCCTCAAGGTTAGGCTTTTCCCCTTCCTTCAGGATTAAACTCCCCAGTGATGGAATAAGTCCTCTATGGCACCGTCATGGGTTTAATTTCAAAATCCAGTTCTCTCTTCCTTAGGGTAGGTTATCCTTCCTTCCCTTGAGATTAGATTCCCCAGTGATGGAATAAGTCCCCTGTGGCACCGTCCTGGAATTAATTTCAAATTCCAAAATCAAACTCTCTTCTCCTCAAGGTTAGGCTTTTCCCCTTCCTTCAGGATTAAACTCCCTAGTGATGGAATAAGTCCTCTATGGCACCGTCCTGGGTTTAATTTCAAAATCCAGTTCTCTCTTCCTTAGGGTAGGTTATCCTTCCTTCCCTTGAGATTAGATTCCCCAGTGATGGAGTAAGTCCTTTATGGCACCGTCCTGGAATTAATCTCAATCAGGCCTTCCTTTCCTTAGGGATAGGTTTTCTTCCTTCTCCTAGGACTAGATCTACTAGTGTTAGAGTACGCTGCCTCAGCACTACCCTAGTATCATTTCAAACTCAATCTTCTAGGGTTAGGATCTCCTTCCCTTAGAATTAAGTTTCAAATTCAATCTTCTAGGGCTAGGATCTCCTTCCCTTAGATTCATTTCAAATTTGATCTTCTGAGGTTAGACTTTCCTTTTCCTTAGAATCAAATCCGAATTCAATCCTTTATAGTTAGGAGTTCTTCCTTCCTATAGGATCACCTAGACTTCCTTCTCCTTTAGGGATAAATTCTCCTACCCTTTGGACCAGACCCACTAGTGGTAGAATATGCTTTTTCTAGCACTACCCTAGTATCTATTCAAACTCTAATTCCCCAGGGATAGATTTTTCTTTCCATCAGGATCAAAACTCCAGACTTGACCATTCTATTCGGTCAACACCAATATGTGCAATAGAACTACATTCTATTACACATATTGGGGGTCCATTTGTTGACCTCATTTTTGTATGAGGTTAGCATGACCAATCCAGACCTTAGGATCTTTCCAATCCTTAGGATCAATCTTAACCCTAGGATTAATCTGATCTTAGATCAATCCAAACTTTAAGATCAATCCAAATTCAAATCAATCCTGACCCTAGATCAATGCAATTTAAGACAAATCTAGATTCTAGGATTCTCCTAGACTTCAGACCCTAGGATCTATTCTAGACCCTAGGATTCTACCTGATTCTAGATTATATGATCCTCTTAGACCTTAGGATTCTCCTAGATCTATCTAGAGCTTAGGATTCTTCTAGATCCTAAGACTATTCTAGATCCCAGGCCCTAGGACTTCCAAACCCTAAGATCTTCCTAGAAATCAAACTTTAGGATCTACTCTAGATCCTAAGATCCTTCTAGATCTTGAATCATAGGATTCCTAGATCTTAGGATTCTTCTAGATTATAGGATTCTTCCAGACCCCAGATCCTAGGATTTTCCTAGGACTTCTAGATTCTAATATCTTCCCAGACTCCAATCCCTAGGATCTATTCTAGACCCTAGGATTCCCTTAAGCTGCTTTGGACCCTAGGACCTATTCTAAACCCTAGGATTCCTCTAAATCAATCCAAGCTTAAATTCAATCTAAACTTAATTCAAATTCTATCATTCAAGCTCAAAATCTAATTCAAAACCAGATTTCCAGACTCAAATCCAAGGCCAAAGGTCTAAGTCCTGAAAGCCTTTTCTAGCAAATCTTTGAACATTTCAAAACCCTATCAAATGACCTCTGATTCAAGATCTATCAGTTCCACACTGATGTGACATGTCTCTAGAGGCAACCCTCCAATTTTGAGCTCATTCTGAGATCTCTGACCCCATAAATCGAATTGTAATCCAAAGGCTGTAAAACCTTTAAATATTTACAATCTATGCCACTGGACCTACCACCCAGTGGATTTTGATCCTGGAGCTTTCTCCAAAGCTCCAAATCACTTCCAGACCCTTGATTATGACCCATTGAGCAATAAACTACATTTTGTTGGACTCAATTTGACCCCCAGTTGACCAGAGGTCAAAATGACCAAAATGCCCCTATGGGGTGTAATTGGTCACTTGAACCAAATGACCTCCAAATTAAATGCAGTCACTTCCATGAAAATTTCAAATGTCAAACCAAACCCATTAAATCTAGAACCAGCCTTTGGGTCAACCTGGTTGACCAAGTCAACCTAGTTGACCTAAAAGGCCCCTTTAGGGTCAAAACAGGTCATTCTGACCAAATGACCTCCCCAGACCTTGGGACCACCTCCATTGGTCTCCAAATATCATTTCAAATCTGTTGAACCCCTTTCCAGACCCTGGACCCACCTGGTTGACCAAGTCAACCAGGGTTGACCTAAAAGGCCCATTAAGAGCCCAAATAGGTCATTTTGACCAAATGACCTCCCCAGACTTTGAGACCACCACCAGTAGACTCAGAATGTTATTCTGAACTGGTCAGACCCATGTCCTGACCCTGGGTCAACCTAGTTGACCAAGTCAACCTAGTTGACCCATTAGGCCCATTAAGGGCCTAAATGGGTCATTTGATTTAAATAACCCATTTAAACTCCTGAAACACATCTACCAGACTTTCAACATCAAATTAAATCTGTTAAACCCAAATTCAGGTCCTAGGTCAACCTAGTTGACCAAACCAACCTAGTTTGACCCAAAATCCCTTAAAGGTTCAAATAGGTTATTTCAACCCATTCAATTAAGTCAATACCTCCAAACCCTCAAACCCATGTCATTTGATGTTTTGAATATTCCTTAGCTTTTTCATAAGTTAAATCATTCAGAGTTGACTTAGTCAAACCATTAAATTAGGTCAAACTCCTATGTTTTGGTCTAACCATTACATGAATCTTATCAAGCTCATCTCCAACCCTTTATCCAATCTCATGTTATGGGTTGGATGTGTCTAAGCTTAATATGAATTGAGTTAGGATTGATTAAACCAAGTCAACCTATTTTGACTTGGTCAAACTTTCATTCATTCATGTGAATGTGCCCAAACCTCAATCCTTTAACTTTCAACACTTCTAAACCCATTTCAACCAGCTCCTCAAGTCTCCTTGGTTGCCACCTCAGCCACCCAAATCAAGTTGACTTGGTCAACTCAAGCAACCATGGTCAAATCCTTTTGAAACCCTCTCTAATTTATCTAAACCTCAACCCTCAAGTATCAAACCCCTCTAGCCTTTCAAGACATCTCTTCAATGCCACATCACCAGTCCACATGGCATGTGGACTGGTCAAACAGTCAATTTAATGCATTATATGGGTCAAAGCTAGTCAAACTTGGTCAAAGAAGCTTAAATTAACCCCATACCCATGCCAACTCATCTCCAGCAGTCCCAATATGCTCTAGAACCTTCCTAGGACTCATTCCAGCCCTCTGATCAAGATCAAATGGCTTTTAGCCATTCCACATGCTTGGATAGGACAAAAGAGGCTTTCCACCTCACATGTCCTTGTGTCCTTTTGATACCCTGCTCCCACCTACTCCCTTGACACTTGGCAGTCATCTAGGAGTCCACTCAAGCAATCCTAGCCATCCAAATAAATCAAAGGACGTTTGAATAGGGGAATACTCTCATATGAGCTAGGATTCGAACCCTAGCATTCTCTCACTCTCCTAACTCCTCCAACCCGACCCCCTTGCTTCCTTGAGCTCCCCAGAGACCCCTTTAGCTTTCATGACCAAAATCCCACCGGTCAAAGCTCTCCGACGGGCGGAATCCGGTGAACCGAGGCTAATCACGTCCAAGGCTTGTAGCAGACGATCCAGGATGTTTCGAGCTGGGACTTCAACTGGTGAATTGAGCGTGGACAGCCTACAAGTGCAACCAATCCATTTTTCCGTAAATCCAACGGTAAAAATCCCTTAAAACTCAAACCCTAGACCGAACACTTAGATTCAATTAGCATTTGATTAAGTCGTTATTTAACTATTCTAAGACTCCCACACGATTTCGATTCACGTAGGTAGTCTAGGTTTCAAATTTCATAAATTTTGATTCATCCGATCGAGAGAACGAGCTCAAACATGGTTTCTAGGGCTCGATTCGCAGTTCAACTGAACTGGGCTAAATCCCAGCCATTGATCTCCTGATCAACGGGCGTGATTTAGTCTTACCGCAGCATTGATTAACCGCAGACTCGATCTCACGGTTAATTCTCTCATCCGGCTGCATCTGGGCCTTTGATCCAGAACCACGGGATCAATCATCTGCCGTTTGATCTTTCTCCGCGAGATCAAACCGCGGGCGTTGATCTCAACCGTTGTTTCATTACAGTGGATAATCGGACGGCAGGCAGGCTTTGTTGACTCGGATAAGTAAAACCGCGTGAAGCGATCAGCGGTTGACGCGTGTCTGACCGCCACCGCCAATCATTGGCGCCGCCGCGTATTCCACGCCTCCAACCGGTGCCTGACACGTGTCTTTCCGATACCCTTTTTTACTTAAAAATGATTTTAAAATAATTTTAAAATCATTTTTTATTCTAATTTCTTTAAAATAAATATTAAATATTAATTTCAAGTAATAAGATATATTATATATTAATATATTTTTAAAATTAAACTTTCTTAATTTAAAATTATTATTAATCTAATTTTATAATTATATTTTAAAAACTATATTAACTTTAAGTATTAATTATTATAAATTAATAATTAATATTTAAAAAATTAAATATTCTATTTAAATATCAGTTATTAAATATTAATTATTAAATATTAATTATTAAATATTAATTATCTTGAATAATTTATAACTTCAATTAATAACTGATTTATTTAATATTAAATACTTTATAATATTATTTAATGTCAACTGTTTTTTTTTTTAAATGTTAATTAATATTAAATTATTTAATATTTTAATTAATATTAGATAGTTTATTATTTTAATTAATATTAAATGATATTAAACTTTTATTAATTTGTAAATTATTTAATATTTTCATTAAATATTTAATAATTTTTTTTAGTTAATATTAAATAAATTTAAGATTTTCATTAATATATAACCTTTAATATTTTAATTAATATTAAATCAATAATTAATTTTAATTAATATTAAATAATTGATTAATTTTAATTAATATTAAAAAAGATTTAACACTTTAATATATATATATATATAATTGTTTTAATATTTTAATTAATATTAAACAATTTATTAATATTTTAATTAATGCTAATTTTAATTAGAAAAGTTTAAACATCATTTAAAATATTTTAAAAGTTTAAAATAATTTGAAATTGTTTGAATATCATTTAATATTTTAATTAAATATTTAAATATTTAATTAATACTTAATTAATTTTAAACTTAATATCAATCTTAAAAATATTTGAAAATTTAAATAACATTTAATTAAAATTATTTAATATTATTTAAATGATTTATAATATTTTCATACTTTAATAATTAATTAATATTCATTGATTTAATTAATTAATATCCAATAATTAATTAATTAATTTTAAATTATTCTAATTTTGAAATTAAATTAATTCAAATTATATCTTATATTTCAATTAACTAAATATCTAATTATTAATTAATATTTAATTAATGAATAATAATTTAAATACTTTTAAAAATTAATATATATATATATAAATAATTTTAAAATTCTAGAAAATTCTTAAGGTTTAAATTAACTAATTTTAAAATTATTTTAATCATTAATTAATTTAAAATTATTTAAAAATCCCTTTTAATTGGTTTAAACTTCTAAAATTCATAAGAAATTCATTTTAAATCAGAAAAATAGTATAATATATCAAAATTTTCAGAAAATCGAATACTTTAACTTGAAACTAATTTCAGAGATCAAAACTTGATTAATTTTAAGTTATTTTTAATTATTTAATTATTTTAATATTTAATTAGTATCCAATTAAATATTAAACCAATTATTTTAAAAATTAAAAACTTATTTTCAAATAATCTTTGTTAACCAATAGATCTCTCATTTAGTTATTAAATTATTTTAATTATATCTTTAAGTATTTTAAATTTAAAACTTATATTTATATATATAGGTTTATAAATATATATTGAATATTTTAAAAAAACTATTTTCAAGATGATGCATAGGTACTTAAATCTTTTAGGTTGAGAGATCTACTATGAAATTTTAAACATAGGTCAACATATTTGAATAGAAATCATGTGGGAGTGCTAATGAATGATTACGATCTAATCATTCATTAGTTTAATTAAGAATATTTAATTAGTGTAAGTTTTTGCATGCTTAAGGACATACACCACTTAATTTAAGGCTCTCTTAAATTTAGGATTGATTGTGTTTGTATGTGTGCATATCATGTATGTTATGTTGAAGGTTAGAAACCTTGATTCAAACCCAAATAAACTTAGTGTCATCTTTAAGGACAATAATTAAGGACTTTGCTTAGAGAATTTAGAAAAATTCTAATAATTAGGATTCATCTCCAATTGACCTAAAATTTTGAACACTTGAACTTAGTGACATTCTCAGCCTCAAGAAAAATTTTCACTGACTTTTGAGATCATTAAGCCCCTTAATTAACCTAATCAAGTTTAAACCTTAATTAAGCCTTAAAACCTTCCAGAAATTATAATAAATCAAATTTAAATCCAAAAAATTACAAATAATACCTCTAACTGACTAGAATTGAACCCTTAATCAATGAAAAATAAAAGCCCCATGACTGGACTCCAAAATTAAGTTTAATTTGATTTTAATTAAAATTCTATATTTAATTAATTTAATTAATTAAAAATAATTAAAAATTCAAAAAAATTTCCAAACACTTAGAAATCACTCCTTAGGTCATTCTTGACCTTTGGAGTTGATTTCAAGAAGTTTGGAGGTCATTTGGATTCAAATCATAAAAATGCCTTTAATTAAATAATTTAAATAATCCATTAAACACTCAAAACTTCAAAATTTCATAACTAACTCAAATGAACTCCAAATTGAGCAAACTCAAAGGCATACAACTCATCTTAAGGTCTAATATTTATTAAAAATATTAAGTTTCCAGAAATCAATCAAATTTGAAAAAGTCAACTTTTGGTCAAATCTAGTTCAAAATCAAGTCAAAACTTCAAACCTTCGTAATAAAATGTAAAAAAATCCAATTTCAATGTACTTATTGTCTAACTGATCGTATTAAGATCTAGTATTTTAATAAAATATTACCTTTCCAGAAAACATTGTAAATCAAAAAGTCAAATTTTGATCGTTGAATTAAATCATTAAAATAATCCAGAAAATTCCAAAATTCAATAAATCATTAAAAACTCCAGAAAATCTTAAATCAACATTAAAACCAGCAACCAACCAATTCTAATTAAAAATTAATCAACCTTTAAACCTTAATCAAACTCAAATCACTTAATTATATCGGGTACCACTAGGTAACCCAGGCCTACGAGGCTATTAAATTAGCCCCAAGAAAGGTGAAATAAACTTCACGGCCTCGGTGTGAAACAAAGGTGGTATCCAACAAATAGTTAAAATCAAGTTTAAAATCAATTGCAAGTCATTAATATTTAAATTCAAATTAAACCCCCCCTTAAGCCTTTCAACCAACCAAAACTTTAAACAACTTCAATCAAGTGCCTATCTAGGACATATCAAAACCACATAGCATCCTACACACACTTTAGATGGTTTGCTAGGACAACCAACTCTAGTCTTAGGCTAGGCCGGTGTTTACTTTTCTGTTGTATGCCAGATTTTCGAGCTTTCACTGCATGCTGTTTGCTAGACATAGAATTGATGTTGATGTGATTGTTTATTTATTTAAAGCATTCTGTGTTGATTTGATTGTACGTTAGATCTACCCCTAGGCTAGGGATGTTTTGTACTAATTTAATCTTATGCAGGTGGCCATGCTCATACAGGGCATTAAATAAAGGGGGTAAAATTATAATTATTAAATTACACAGGTGCTCCAGAATGCTTAAGTCCCCCTTTAAAATTAAAAGAGCATGGCCAAGTGTGGATGTGATTGAGCATTTTAATTTCAAATATATATAACTGCTTGGGATGTCAAATATAAACTGCTGATTATTAGGATAACTCTGCAGGTTGTTGAGTCTAGATTTTTAATTTCAATTGATGTAATTTGAGATGTAAATTGAGTTGTAAATTTTAAGTACTTTGAGATTGAGATGTTTAAGCATCCAATTTGGAATCCAAAGAGGAAGGAACATCCCTTAGGGGAGAGTTCCTATCCATTTGGAGATCCAAATTAGGATGAAGTTTAAATATCCAAAGAGAAAAGATAACACCCCTATTCGGGGGGGGGGAAGTTTCTTTTCATTTGGATATCCAGACCCGACGATCCAAGGAGTTCTAAGGAGACGAAGAAGTGAAGAATGAGAAGAATCTCAAATCTCAAAGTCACTTGAGTCTTAGGAGTAGAATCCGGGTTGTAGTCAGTGGTACCCGGCCACTTTACTTTCCTGTAGACCCTGGATTGTATAATTAAGTGGCACTTGCCACATGGACTTTCAGTTTGAGCATTTATTTAATTAATTTGATTATTTAATTGATTTGATTTATGTGTTGATTGCGATTAAGGACCCGTATGCTTTTAATAGTTTCTTTGGCGTTCTTGCATGTCAATTTTGATTTAGCCTGGAACCCGATCGGAGGCTCGTGAGGGTACGGTCATAAACCTTTTCTACTTAAACAAAATTTAAAATTTTTAAGCTCAGATAGAAACTCTAACGCTCTTAAGAAGTAAGCCCGAACTCGTCGGGGGTTTTTCATGCATCATATTAAATCTTCTCTACCGTGTTAGGCACCTCCCCGCCTGCGAGTTCTGGCAGACCACCTGACCTATTAGGGTGCAGTTCTGTCCAAGGGGATGTTGTGCAATCTCTAGGATAAAATCTATTTTTAAGCCTGATTTTAAAACTGCTACATTTTGATTTAAGCATTTCATCGAGTCAACTAGCATGCATTACATTAGTAACAAATTAAAATTGAGTCTAATTCTTAATTGTATTTTTATTTAGACATTTCATCCAACATATGTTAAGGGATCAATTAGGATCTGCTCAAGATGTCGACCCCAACTCCTCAAACTCAATCTTAAATAACATCCCTAACCACTCTACATTTAAAAGACTTTGACTCATGGTTTTTAAAAGCGTTTAGGTGGTTTAGCTGGCTCCCCAATCCAGGCCGGGATAAGTCCAGATTGCATTGCATTAGTTAGGATTCGGGTCACTGACTCTCAATACCCAATTTTAGACTTAGGTTCTGAGGCAAATCTCTAATCTTAAGAACTCAATCTTCCAGGAATATAATTCCCACCTTCTAATAAAATTGACCATTCAAATTAAAAATCTCTTTCAATCAAATTCAAGCCCAACACTTAGGATAGTTTGAGGTGTTTCTGAAGTAATTCAGAATCTCAAAACACCTCCTACTCTTCTTCCTTTGACTCCAGAAATAAGTGCTCAACCTTGAACCATTCCCACTTGAAATCCCAATCCTTAACTTTCTTGATATCAAGCTTTGAAAATCTTAAGTAAAATTCATATCGCTATTTTAATCGAGAGTATTCGTAGGAAATTTTCTGGTTTCCTACGATGTAATTAACTACGAGGGATTGCGCTCGTAGGAGATTTAGAAACCCAGACCTGATTTCAAAATCAAGCTTTTTCAAAACCCTTAATTAATTATCTTTGGGAAATTCAAACCTAATGATCATTATCGTCATATTTAAACTATCGATAGTGATTGATATCTTCTTTCTCCGGATAGATATATCAATTACAATCGTAATTTTAATTATGAAATTAATGATCTCTTATCTGAATTATTATAGTTAAACAATGGATTAAACATCATTCTGATTCTTCGGGATCATATGTTATTTCTCCTTGAGTTTGACTATGATAATCAGGATAAATCAAGATTTATAATCGGAACCTATTAGGGAACGATATGTTCACCTTTTAAGGTGATATATCATTCATAATAAGTGTTCGATTATAAAATTTAAATTCCAGAAATTAAATATTTCTCAAAGAAAATTAAACATTTTCAAATCTATATTTTTCAATCAAACAACACATTGTTGTGGTTTGATACTATTATGCTAGATGTGTGAAGATATGAGTGTTTACTTTCATTGCACTTTTATGATGTAGCCTGTGATGATGTAGATGTTATATACACTTATTTTATATAATAATTTCTACAAGAGTAGAGTTTTTTTATTTTTAAATTGAAACTATAAATTTATATAGAGTTGTAAATTATAAAGAGTTATGAACGCCTAGAGTATAGTTGCTTATATATATGCTGCAAAAGTCCAAAAGAATTCTTCTTTTTGAAGTTCATTTCTTTTAGAATTTTATAGATATTTGTTCATACCAGGAGCCTGACGTAATACCTCTAGATTCAGTATCAGTTCAACCTATTATGATCGAATTTGTATAAGATAAGTTTTTAAATTTCTACACTTGAACCCTTCTGCATATGTTTGAGAATTTTTTGGGTGCATGTAAGAGTTTGCATGTGTTTTGAAGTGGGTCTTGGAGTCAATATGCATATTTGAAAATTTTGAAGTTTTTTCCTTCAGGGCACCGTGGTGCTGGGTTCGATAGTGTCGTAGCACTAGTGTTCTCAGGTATTTAACAAATTAACTCAGCGTGATAGTGATGGGGGTTGTGGTGTAGTGTTGTGGCCTTTCTAAAGGAGCGACATGGCTGGCGCCACAATGCAAGGAGAATTTTTAATATTAAAAATATCAATTTCCACTATTCTTTCATGCAATCCATTGGGTAGTCCACACTAGAGAGAGAATGTCTCTTTTGAGCTGCTTAAGGTCATTTTCTTCTTCTAGCCCAATTCTGAAAGTTGTTCAGTTCAAGGTAGGTGATATTTGACTTATCTATGTTTTTAAAAATACAACAATTTCTATATTTTTATTAAATTTTTATTTTCATAATAAAAAAATAAGAATAACTTTACTCCAACAAATCTTTCACTTTGTAACTTTATGTATGTTGTAGAGACATATGTTCTTTATATTTAGACATTTTTTAATAAAATTTTCACTAGGTATTTTAAAAAGTGCGCTATTTTAATTGCCCAAAATATTATCTTGAATTCAAAAAATAGTGTTAGAGTACAATTAAAGTTTCAAAATAGTTTTTATACAATCCTTTGTAATTTGATCAAATTCTGAAATAATATATTTCTCTTTAATAATGTTTTTGTTGCCTACCATTATAGCATTTTGTGAAGTTTTGGAATGATTTTATTCATACTTTAACTACTATAATGCAATTAATTATATGCCTTATTAGTAAAAATAAAAAGTTCTTAGGAGATTTGGTGTGAGAGAAGCAAGTTTTTTTATTGCTTATAAGACTTATTCTAGTGGCTATATTCCAAATTATGGTGTATATAAGGCAAATTTTTGGATATAAGTACATTCTATTCTAGTGATAGGCATTGGGATTTATAAGATGGAAGTTTATGATTTATGGCTCTGAAATATAAAGTGACTATTTATTTACTTTCCTAGCACTACTATTAAGGTTCTGATAACTATGATTATTATTAAACTCTACATATTAATTTATTATATTATTTTACTATTCTATTAAACACTTAATAAAATAGTATTTGGAAATTCAAATCAATTTAAATGTGGCCTACTAAGCTTTGTTAGCTAACAAATATTTTTCTTTCTATTTTCATGGTCTAAGAAAGGGAAAGGAGCTAGTCGAGCAGCAATTCAGGATTTGATCTGAGTGTGTGTAGATATTTCCACTTTTAGTTTTCATACAATCATGGCTAGTCATTTTATGTTTCCTCTGTACTTTGATATGTAGCTATGTATTGTAGTGTAATTATTATACATACGTTTTGATGATGAGATGAAAAGATATTCTATGAATAAGTTTATTTTCAATAGACTATATGATGTTAGTAGCTTTATGGTTTTTTTTAAAGTTTAATTAGAAGAAAATTTTGAATATTTTCTAAAAACATAGATATTGAGGTTTTCCTATTGCAAGCCAACATGATTGGACCTGTCCAATCTATGGGTCTTATTGGGTTGAGTTGTGACACCTGATGCCTGCAACCTGAAGACACTGAATTAGTAACATTACTTTATATAGACTTCCATCATTGAATAGGTATATAAATTCATGATTGTAGTTGGTGAAACTTAGCCACCTTTTCTTTAAAGCAGACCTTAGTTTTTATATTATGTGGCACTTAACACTGACTCTCTTTTCTTTACATAGCTTTATTTATGTACATTGATTTCCTGCTTGTGTATGTTTGTGATATAGAACTTTATATTTTTCCTAAGTTTATGCATTTTTTCCTAGGCATACATATTAGGTTCCTAAGATTCTATGGTTTTTATACTTTTACACCCCAACTCGTTTACCTATTTGCATATATGATATGCATATTTACTTTTCCTACTACATTTATAAACCAACACACACAAGCCAATGAAAACCAAGAGACAGCTAAGCAATGGGGCTGAGTCTGCTATTCCTATTGGTATATAGCCATTATGCTACTAGATTTTTCTTAGAAAATTTATCATGTTGATTTGCTTTAATCAAATATAAAAATTTTAGACATAGGATAAAATTTATTTCAAATTGCATTCGGTAGATGCATTTGACCCCTGACATCTTTAAATCCTAATTTTAAATTCTAAACTTAAACCATGATTTCTACTTAAAGAAGAGTCTGCCATCCTGCATTCATAAGACTTGAATTCATATATTTTTCAAAAATGACTAGGTTGTTAGGTGGATGTTCACTCCATACAAATGTAAGTCTAGTTACACAATTACATAATTCCTGAACTTTCATTCGAGAGTATCCTCGTACTTACATAATAAAATATAAATTTAAACCTAAATTAAATCCTGACCTAAATCAATAAAGTCAATAGGTTGGAGTATTTTTGGCATTCCAAAAATCTTAAGCACTCTCTACCTTTGTTCTTATGAATCTAAAAATAAGTGTTCACATTTTGTTCCATTCTCTGTTATATAAATTTTGATTCAATCCTTGCCTATAAACTTTATATATTCTTAAAATATTTAGGCACCACTTTAATCAAGAGTTTTCATAGGAGTTTCTTCTAAGTTATAATTAACCACTGAGGCTTGCCTTTATGGGGAACCTAGAACCCTCATTAAAAAAACCATGCTTTAGTTCATTAAAGTAGGGGAAAAGTCTCTAGGCGTAGATAAATCTTTACACTAGTTAATTATCATTTTTTAAATGATAGTTAAATACCATTTTATCTTTTGAGATATTAGGATATTTTCTATGTTGAGTTTGATTATGAAAATTATATATTATTTATATTATTAAATCAATAGTAAAATATCATTTCTAACATTCGAGATAGTATGTTATTCTTTATACAGATTTTATTATAGGAATGTAAAGTGCAAATCCAATGGTGATATATTTTCCAATAGATTTTTTGGTGACTCCACTAGGTATAGGTTTTGCTTTCCATCTTTAATGGTGTCTAAGCTTTTCATTGGTAGTATACTTACTCTTAAAGTTGGTTGAAATTACCTTTCATTTCATTGGTCACTTTATTCATTTTTCCCTTGAGTGAATGTGGTCAATATTAAAATTCTTGACCTATTGTATATACTGAATTTAGCCTGAATTAGACATATCATCTTCAAAAGCTTGCTTCAATCAATCTCTTAGTTCTGGGTAATGCATCATAGTTATATTCCTTGTGTAGCTTGATATAGTTATTTGGAATAGGTCCATTCAAGCAATATCATTTTCAAAATCATGCCTATCCCTATAATTTAGTAGATTTAGTTCAGTGATTTTCCATATCTAAACTCTTATCTAAAGCCACTGAGTTTAGGAAAACTGATATGAAATTCTAGTTTGATTTTAGAAAATGACTGGCAAACTGATCTTTAGCTTTCTTGACAATCTAAAAATCACCTTCAACCAATCCCAGGTTCATGAGGGTAATTTGATCAAGTTTAGAATTAGATTTGAGAATCTTCAAATGAAAGTAAATGGATAGTAATTTGTTATTGTTAAGCCTGCTAAAATATTTGATAAGAAGCATGCATTGGAGTTCACCATTGTGGATGGATCTATGGATACTCCAACAACCACAAAACTATTCTCACATCTCACATTCCATGTGCCTACTATAAAAAAGTTGAAATAGTTTTTTTTCTTATCTGCTTGCACCTAGCACCTTTGATATTAGGTCTTCATCCACTACTGGATCGTATTTTTGCATTCATGTCTTCTTCCTGTGTCTATGAGTATTTTGTGTGCATATGGGATATCTAAATCTATTCAGAGGAAAGTTTTTGGGGGAAAATAAAAAAAAAATCCCTCAAAGTGCCGGGGTGCTAGGGTAGGTTGCACTATAGTATTTAGCTCTCTGTCTTTTTTGCCAAATTAGTTCAAGATGTAGCATTTGGGATAGCACTATAACGCTGCAGGGCTGAGTACCATAGCGATACACCTAGATCTTATTAAAATATTATTTTTCACTCATTTTATTTTTTATTAAAGCCATTTCTCCCCCTAAGTATAGTTGGCTATAGAGATAAAGAAAGATTTCTTGAGAGAGAAAGTTAGGATTTGGGTGACTTTGGTTTAGCCCTATTCTAAAAGCTTTTTGGATCAAGATAGGTTACATTCTGCTTATATCCATTTTAAAAAATAAAAATTTTTGGATTTTTTTTATTACATTTATAATTTTGTAGTATAAAAAAAAGAATAACCTTACACCAGCTAAACTTTCACCTTATAACTTTCTTTATGTTATAGATATATGACTATCTAAAATATTTTAGTATTTTTCTAAAAGATTTGCCTGATAGTTTGGAAAGTGTGCCATTTTTACTAAATTAGAAAATAATTTTGATCCTAAAAAATAATATTTTAGTACAATTAAAACTTAAAATAGTGTCTAAAAAATCACTTGTAATCTGGTAAAATTTTGAAACTATGAGATTATGCTCAGTAGATAAATCTGTTGCTTACTGGTAAAGAATTATATGAATTTTTTAATTTCATTAATATATTTTTTTTTTACTGCAATGCAATAATATATGTGCTTATGTGCTTGACATATATGATTCTGAGAAGATTTGATGTATAGTGGAAGTTTTGGTGATAAATACACAGAGAGTCGTAAGGGCCTGAATATCTAATATGTGTTAAACATTAGGAATCATATAAGGGCCTATTTTATGATATGCTTGTACATAGAGTCATAAGGCCTGAATTTTGATATCTATTTCTGATTGTAGGTATAAGGGCTTAAGGGAATTTTATTACTTTCTGCTCTAATGTATGAAATGCTTGTTTATTTATTTACAGCATATAGGCTACTTTTTTTCAATTATCCATAATTAATATTTTTCTCAATATCAAAAATTTCTTTTGAATTGCCTTTAAATTAAATTAAAAGCATAATAAGTGAATTATTAAAATTGTGTTAAATGGGTGTGACCTATTGAGCCATGTTGGCTCATACCTACTTTGCACTATGTTTCATCTCTTGGGAATGAGAATGAGCTGGTTAAGTTGCTAAGAATTCACAATTTGATATGTCTAAGTCTGTAGAGGTATTTTTTAAATATTGATATCGTCTGGCTAGTTATTTAATTACTCTGTTTTGGTCTGTAATAATGCATTGTAGTGTATAATTCTTGAATATATACATTTTGATGATAAACGAAAAAGAATAGAAAGTTTTGTATGAGTATTTCCTTTTGCTTATTAGAAGTTAATTAGAAGCTTTGTGGTATATTTAAATTGATGAAATCTAAAAAGTCCCCCAAATTTTGATCTCGAACTCGGTCTATCATAATTCAACATGATAGGACTTATTCTGCCAGTGGGTCATATTGGGTTGGGCTATGACACATAACCACATAGTAAGAGTATTCATTAGTGGCAAAGTTGTAAGTTTAGATTAGCTTATCCTCCATTATATAAAGACTTTCATAATATGATTTATAAATAATTAAGTATATTTAGTCAGTAGTCCTTTACAGATAAAATTGCAAGTATAGTAGTGTTAGGCCTACTTAAAGCCCTTCATAGTGTTCAAGTTTTATGTCATTTACATTCATTAGATTAGGTTCTTTGTACAACCTTAATGGAAGCTCTCGCATTAATTATAGGATTTGAGGTCAATGGGCTTGATTGCTTCATAATAAGTGCTCACCTCTTAAATTTTTTTCTCAATCTAGTCTTGATGGAATATAAGCTCCAATACTTTAATAAATTGGTCTACCTAAACATTTAAATCAAATATCAATATGTTAAAGTCTAACGTAAGATAATTTGGTGTATTATTGAGCCCCTCAAAATCTAGTTCTCCCTATTTTAATCAAGAGTATTTTCAAGAGACCATCTCTCTTAGTATGTAATTAACCAAAAGAACTTGTCTTTATGAAATAATTATATCTTATAATAAAATAAACTATATCTTACTTACATTAGGTGGGAAAAGATATATAGGAACATTGAAACTTTTCAAAATGTTATTTTTATTATTGAATCCATCTAAAAATAGCTTTTTATCTTTCAAGATGATATTATTCTATATGTCTCATTCAATCACAAAGATATAATTTTCAGGTATTTAGTTATAATTTTCCACAAACGATCAATCTGATCACTTTCCATTGCACAACTTTTGATGTTCCTTTCATATGAAATTTGTTATAATTAACTTCTTTTGTATATTTTCCTAGTTATCTTCTCTCATATTTAAAGAATAAACAAAAAGACTACTCACAGTTACCCATACTTTAACATCCGGCATCGTCAACTTTGACAACTTTTGGCTATTCATACTACCATTGCAATAGACGCATTCCACAATTTAGGTGCACGACATTGTACCTTCATGACATATAGCATTTTATAATCCTTAATTTATTGTAGAAAAATCATTTCAATTGGATAGAGATCAATAATTGATATGTCACCAAAAAATTCCTCGATCGAGCACGAATCTTTAGGCATACTCAAGTTGGCATCTCCCAATATTAAATTAAGGATCATCCAAACTCTAATTTTAGCAAACTTGCAATTAAATTGAATGTCTTAGTAAGATTAACCCAGCGACACCAAAATCAGCCCAATCTAAGCCCAAATGGGCTCAAATCAAGGGCTTAAAGCATATTGGGAAGCTTTAGAGCATTAATTGGATGACCAAATGATATCCAAATATAGCATGCTTATAGTCGAATTGAGCAGCTCGACGAGATGAATCCAATGAGCCAAGATCACTTAATTCTGAAATCATTAAGGCAATTAAATATTGAATGAATGTTCTATTATCAAGAAAATTAGTATGGGTCGTATGATGAAGCACTCATAATTTGCCCTGAATCTTCTTCATATTTACAGAGCATGACACTCTCAAAATCTATTAATAGACCCCCCACTCTCTATATGAGGGGAACCAAGGTAAATAATTCACTAATAACAAGGTAAAATTTAACAAGACAAAAGAGAAATATAATTTACCTTATCTTCTTAGTTAAAAGGCTACAGAAGCTACAAGCAGTGCTTTCCTATACGATCAATACCAACAATACCAACACTCTTACCCTCGAGATTGTAAGCTCGATACATGATTGCAGCAAAATTCCATTCGAGTTTTTTGAGAGCCTTTAGGAGTAGTGAGGAAAGAGAAAGTGGGGGAAGAAGTCAAAGAGATATGGAGGGAGATAGAGAATGAAATACATACACAGCCAAAAGGGAGAGAGAAGACTAGAAAAGAGAAATGCCATTGTCAAACTCAATGCCGGTACCGAAGCTATTGTCAAACTATTTTTATAGAGGCGACCTTAGAGACATGTGGAAGTAAATGTAGTCGAGCGGAGCAGGAATCGTGATGGATTTACGTTGAAGAAGAGTGGAGTGCAGCGGAGCAGATAAATCGTGGGATCAGGGAATCACGACAGGAAATAAAAAATAGTGCTTATAGCCAGGGGCGGAGCCAGGATTTTGTTCATGTGGGGGCACAAAACATTGAAGTAAAAAAACCCTCAACCTTTCTCATCCGGGCTTGTGACCGGCATGAAAATCAATTTTAATAACATGTGTCATGCCTCATATAGTCATATGAAAATGGTCATACCTGCTGACTACAAAGTAATCAAACAAAATGAAAACCCCGTCTTCGATGCTCGTATGTAGAATTTAACTAGAAAAAAATAGCATGCATGTAAATTGTGACATATCTAATTAAAGCATCAATCTAATTAGGATTAAGTGAAAACCAAAAATAAAACTTCAAGGAACCAAGGAAGATGAAAAGCCCATATTAACGAGCACTGACATAGAAAATAGGCCATCACTTGAAACAAAGGAATGGTCTCAAGAAGACCATCATAAAGAGGGAAAAATTAAACAATGCCTTGTGAAGCCTATAGAGAAACCATCTCAACGAGCTAAGGAAGAGGCAAACAACAAAAGAAAAAGAAAAAGCAGAGAAAGAGATGCATCAAAAGGAATGGTCACAAGAAAAAAAGAATCATACAGAAGAGCTGCCACATGATAAACCTAAAACTAAAAAATTGCTAGAGCCTAGAGCCAAGAGAACTTCATCAACAGGATGGAAAACCTTAATTAGAGATAAATGATCAAGTAATGGAAACCAAACATCCAACTAAATCACAAGAAACAGAAGAAGAGACACAAAAATATGAGCCGGAACACAAAAAGCCTGCAATAGTGCAAAAAGACGATAAATCAAAAGATTGAGGCATTCAGAGCAAGAGAGCGACTGAAGCCAAAAGAATTGTTATTGGATCTTCATAAACAAAAAACAGAGGCAAATCCAAACAGAAAATGGGAACGCTACCAGATCCAACATGGCATCGTACGAGCTCGGAAGAGGGCGACAGACGATGGGCCGGCAGCGTTCGGGCGGACGACAGTGAATGGCCAGCCGGCAGCGGGGTTCGGACTCCTCCTCCGAGCAGATGAGTTTCGCGCGTCTTGGAGCGTCACTGCGCCTGAGGAATAGGGAAGGCGAAGGAAGGAATATAGCATATTAGGATTAAAAAGAAAAAAAAGCTTAATTAGTATGTATTTAATGTGTCATAATTACTATTAATTATTATTTATTCCCAAAATTAGTGGGGGCCGGTGGCACCATGGCCCCCACACTGCATCCACCCTTGCTTATAGCGGATTAGTCATGAGAGCAGAGAAAGTAAGGTTTTTTTAAAAAAACCGCCCGAGGGAAATGCTCCCCCCGTCATAATTACTATTAATTATTATTTATTCCCAAAATCAGTGGGGGCCGGTGCCACCATGGCCCCCACACTGCATCCGCCCATGCTTATAGCGGATTAGTCATGAGAGCAGAGGAAGTAAGGTTTTTTTTAAAAAACCGCCCGAGGGAAATGCTCCCCCCGTCATAATTACTATTAATTATTATTTATTCCCAAAATCAGTGGGGGCCGGTGCCACCATGGCCCCCACACTGCATCCACCCTTGCTTATAGCGGATTAGTCATGAGAGCAGAGAAAGTAAGGTTTTTTTAAAAAAACCGCCCGAGGGAAATGCTCCCCCCGTCATAATTACTATTAATTATTATTTATTCCCAAAATCAGTGGGGGCCGGTGCCACCATGGCCCCCACACTGCATCCACCCTTGCTTATAGCGGATTAGTCATGAGAGCAGAGAAAGTAAGGTTTTTTAAAAAAAACCGCCCGAGGGAAATGCTCCCCCCGTCATAATTACTATTAATTATTATTTATTCCCAAAATCAGTGGGGGCCGGTGCCACCATGGCCCCCACACTGCATCCGTCCATGCTTATAGCGGATTAGTCATGAGAGCAGAGGAAGTAAGGTTTTCTTAAAAAAACCGCCCGAGGGAAATGCCCCCCCCCCCCCCCCCCCCCCCCCCGCGCTCTTTTATCATTAGCAAAACTCACTCTCTCACAATGCTTAAGTTTACCATAACATTATTATTTTTTATTAACAAATGTGGGCATCCAAAAAAACTAAAACAAATATCCACACACATAAATGGCATAATTTATCCACCCATCAATACTGTAACGTTCTTGGACTATTAGGAGCGCAAGTAAGAAATTTCTTTTATTTTCTAAATAAGTTAATGGTCAAAAGTAGCATTCATGGGAGCTTTCAAAGCAATAAATAAGATACTTTGAACAAGCTCTCTTTGACCGTAGGATGATTGTTGACTGACAAATCAGAACAAGAGCACTTTCCAAACCAGAACGCCTCCTTATTTAATACATTTACAGCCGCAACCCGTGAAAGGTAATTTATTAATGGCAAAGAGGTTTCTAGAGCAAAAGAGGGAGAACTGGAGAAGAAAAACAAAGAACAATATTAACTCCATTCCATAAAGAAGAAATACAACAGCCATGAAATAAGAAGAAGAAGAAGAGGAGGAAGAAGAAAGCTATGCAGAATCAAACTTATAGTGCTTGTCGACAGCAACAGAAACATCCCATGTACAACTTAAGCCCTTGGGAAAGAACACAAGATCTCCAGATCCGAACTCCACAAACTCAGAGGATCCTTTGATGTAGGCCTTTACTTTCCCCTTGAGAAGATAACATGTCTCCTTCGCATCAAACTTAAGAGGAAACTTACCCGGAGGACAACCCCATCTATAGCAAGAAGAACAAATAGTTTATCATATTGATGAAATAAACATCAAAATAACCAGATCTCTCTCTCTCTTACACACACACACACACACACAGAGAAATATGAGAACAGACTGTGATGAGAGGAGGAATAGACAAAGCTTACTTTGGCCAAGACTTGATGCCGAGCTCAGCTAAACGCGACTCCGACGGTTTCCTCTCAACGCAGATGGACAGGTTTGAGGAGTCGATAGCCATGTCTTCTTCTATGTTGGAGCTTGAAGCCATAGTGGATGAAGAGAACAACTAAGGAGGAGGAGGAGGAGGAGGGGAAGGAAGAAGAGTTGAGCGATTTGATGTCCTTGTTTGAATTCAGTAGTTTACTTTCCTATAATGTCAAACATAAGAAGGGAAAAGGCAAGAAGGAATCTCTTATCTACTTCTTATATAGATACTCTAAAGAGTTATATGGTTTGGAAGGTGAGATGGCTAAGCGCTTAAATAGCAACAGAATATGCAGTGGATAAAGTATCCGGAATTATTATTTCTCAACTGTGCAATTACTGATTATATATACGCATATAGGATTTCTATTTTGCGTAATAAGTTGCACGTCTAATGCAAAATTCAAAAAATCTGTTATTGCTGGTTTGATTGATTCAAATCTTCGTTTTAAATAAACTTGACTGAGTCTTCTGATAAGAATGAGAGGGATAGAGTGAGCTTGTTGCATCATCTTGTTAGTCTCATTTGAGTATTTGGCTCGTTAGAGCTCGAACGAAATAAAAGCCAATTTTGAACAAATGAAAATAAATAAATAATAATAAGCCAAACATAAAAGAGTCATTCAACTTATCTGCTAAAAGACTAATACAAACACACACAGATATATATAAATGTTCAACATCATCTTGTTTACTTAATGAACAATTCAAACTTGAGCTATTCACAAACAAAGAGCTTTTTCTATATCATTGTTGGTGGACTATTTAGAATTTTTGTTGATGATGCTTTATCACACCCTGGAAGATGATGCTCCTGTCATGACCCAAAACAACATAACTCATGTGCCAAATGGGTTATATCGAGTTGGATGCATGACAAATAACACCTAAGATTTAATTGAAAGGAAGTCTTTTATCTTCCTTTGTTTTCATATATACTAATAACATTCATAATATATAACCATAAATATCATTAAAATCATGGTATATCCATCACTATCTATCATCATATAATATCACCATGATTGCAGAAATGACAAATGACAAAAGACATACCTATAAATGTAAATCTTTCACTTTTATCTCAACTTATTCCTTTTCCATTCCATGTCTTGAAATTTACGCATGTAGATAAAGCAGGAATGATCACCAACCGCTTGATAGATTATCCAAAACGTACTTAAATTTTAATATATTAAAAAGATAGTAAATAAACAATATATTTTATTACCATTATAGAAATAGTATAACTTGTTGCAATTATAGAGCTATAATAATTATGCTCATATTAATAATACAAATACATTGTCTAAACATGTCAATTATTCTATTATATTAAGCCCAATGTTAACATAGAAATTTAATAAAAATATATGTTAGATTGAAATATAATGATAACTAAAATATAACACATCACACCAATTTCCCCTCAAACTCTTATACCTCTCAAGTATTTCATATATTCATTATCAAGTCCTTATAACTCCCAAATACTTCACATGTAGAGTATCAGGCCCTTATACCTTCTAGGTACTTCAGATGTATAGTATCAAGCTACCCTCATGTCTCCCAAGCACTTTATATGTATAGTGTCATACCCTTATACATTCCAATAATTATGTACATATAATTCATAATAACTAGTAAATTACATAATAGTTCTTGCACAAATGCTTTATAAAACATCAATACTATTGAATTAGCATTTAATTGATTGGGAGTTATGGCTCAACAAAATCTATACACAACAATATATGGTTATAGACCATAATAAAATAAAGTAGAACTTACCATAACTGAACAAAAATTAAAAAAAAAATGCTTATACTAATTCTAACATATCAGAACCTGGGACCACAACTACTCAATCGACTCTTCCCCTTACTCTGACTCGAAATAGAATGCAGAATAGGTTTGAGCCAACACAGTTTAACAAGTCACACCACTAATCTAAATTTTTAATAATTAATCTATTATACATTTAACTAAATTGTAAAAGAAGTTAATAGTAATTCACTATACTAGGCAGAATAATGCTTGCATGTATCAAAAATTTAAATAATAATTTGGGAAAAGTAAAAAATAAGTACCCTACATACGAAAGCAGAAAATAATATATTTTTCTCAATCTCTTATACCTCCCATTGAAAAAATATATTTGAATTGAGGCCCTTATGACTTCTTTTAATATCATATATGAAACCAAACCATTATGACTCCTACTGCTTAGCACATATCAAATATTTAAAAATTTAGACCCTTATGACTCTCTGTGCCTTCAGCACAATAGATCTTCCTCCAACATCAGATCTCCTCAGAATCACACAGTTCAAGTAAATCTGCGCATATATCATTTCATTGCAGTAGAAAATATAAATAAACTAATTTTATAAATTCACATAAAGCTTTACTAGTATGAAACATATTCATTTATTGAGCAAAATTTTATAGTTTTAGAGTTTCACCATATTACCATAGATTATTCATAATACTATTTTGAAGCTTTAATTCTACCACAATATTATTTTTGGGGATGAAAATTATTTTTTAATTGGATAAAAAATGACACACTTTTTATTTATCTTGCATAAATTTTCCAAAAAAAATATAAATATGAAGAATAGTTGTATCTACAACATACAAAAAGTAACACGGTGAAAGTTTACTTGGTATAAAGTTATCTAAATTTCTAAGATATAAATTAATAATTTAAATTAGAAAAATCCTAAATCTGCATTCTTGAAAATGAAGATTGGCATAATGTAGCCTACCTTGATCCAAATAACTTTCAAAATAATTCGATAATAGAAAATGGATTTTAGTCGCCAAAACTCTACTTTCTCTCTTTCTAAATGACTTCTTAAGCGGGGTTAATTAAAATAAAAAAGAACTGGATTTTAATATTTTTATGAAAGTTTAACTGCGCACTACGAAGCTCCAAGCAGTAGTGCCTCCGTGCAAGCCCAAATCAAAATAAAATGAATCAAATTTAAGAGCTCAATGCCACCGCATCGCCACCACAATGTCATGGCACTCCCAATGACAAAATTCTAGATTTTCCATTCATGTATAGAGACCCTCGGGACCTACTTAAAAAAAATTTAGATAGTCATATGCATTATGCACTCACAAATACATGTAAGAGGTGTAAATGCATAAATTTCAATGAGTTACCCTTACCAAATGAGGTCATAACAAATATAATTGTGTACTGCTTCACTGGATATTACAATCCTCCCCTCCTCAAAAAATTTCATCCTCAATATTTAAAACTCATATTACAAAAATAAATCAATGTACAATTGTCTCATTTGAGATTCCTTCTCCCATGTTACTTCTCTTTTTGTCATGTGCCTCCACTAGACCTTGACCATATGAAGTTGTTTATTCCTTAATCCTTTAACATCATATGCCTGAATGCTTTAACATCATATGCCTGAATCATTTATGGCTCCTCTCTATAGCATAGATTCAAACATACCTTAACCTCTTCAGCAGATACTTGATTCTTAGAATCAAATACCCATTTTCTTAGAGTTGACATGTGAAATACACTATGAATACCAGACCCATGCTCTAGCAACTATAACTTGTAGGAAGACTTTCTAATCCTTTCAATTATTTCAAATGGTTTGACATACCTTGGACTCATCTCTCCTTCCTTTCTAAACCTGCATATTCCTTTCATCTATCTGATATTTATATATACAAAATCTCTAACTTGGAACTCCACAACTTGCTGTTTTATCTCATAATATTGTGTCTGCCTATCCTGCATCACTTCTAATCTATCTATGTAGCATCATCAACTAAGGCTGATCCAATCAAACACCTTTCACCCACTTTTATCCAAGAGAGTGGGGTTCTACACTTACTACCGTACAAAGCTTCATAAGGTATCATACCCATACTTAACTAAAAAATTATTATTTTAGGTGAATTTGATCAGAGGTATATAATCCTCCCAACTTTCACAAAAATTTAAAACACATAATCTCAAAAGATCTTTTAATACCTAAATAGTCCTTTCAAAATGCTTGTCAGTCTACAAATGAAAAGTCATTCTAAAATGAAATTAGTGCCCCGATCTTACTAAATATCGGTCCATAGTTTAAAGGTAAAATTTTCATTTCTATCAGAAACCATCACCCTCGGTACTCCATATAGTCATACAATCTTTTGTACATACATGTGTTTATCTATCCATTGAATCAGCCTATCCGATTAGAATAAAATGTGGAGACTATAACACCCACAAAAATAGTACACCATTTTAATTATCTTGACTTAGTTTTTGAAGAAGTAACTCACTAAATTTCTATAAAGTAAACCCCTTAGCATGTGTTTGGAAATGTTCTGTATGCATGTAAATGTCAAAATTTATTCTAGAGCGGGTCTCAGGGGTCTGTGTGTATGATTTAAAATCTAAAATTTTCCCCTAAGACATTGTGGCGTCAGGATTGGTGGCACTATGTCTTTGAGCTCTGTATCATTTTTCCAAATTAATTCAAGTACTACAACACTGGTGGTGGCATTGCAGTGTTGTGCTCTTCTAGAGGGAATACATTGGTGTGCAAGATCGAGTGCCATGGCTCTAGGTAAATTTTGTTAATAAAATCTAATTCCACTATTCTAAATCCATTTTCTTATTTTGAGGTATCCAACTAAATAGAGAGAAGGACAGTTCTAAAATTTTCTCGGATTGAGCTAGGTCATATTCTGACTATCTTAATTTTAAAAAATATAAAAGGTTTGGGGTTTTATTGATTTAAATTATACTTTCTAAGGGAAAATTGGGATAACTATGTACTTGGATAACTTTCTTCATGTAATTTTTTGTATGTTGTAGAAATGATATTTCTGGATATTTAGGAATTTTTCTGAAAAACTTTTGTTGGATAGTTCAAAAAGTGTGTTATTTTACTTATTTAGAAAATAATTCTAATCTCAAAAAAGAATGTTCTAGTACACTTAAAGTTTTAAAATAATATTCTGAATAATTCTCAATAATTTTGTGAGTTTTTGAAATGTTGAATTTCTACTCAATTGTTGAAATAGTAAGCTACTATTATAACACACTATAAGTTTTTGCAAGTTATTTTATTTACTTTCTTGTACTAAATTATAATGATATATGTGATCATCTGCTTATATTGTATGAACCTAAGGAGAAAAAATGTGTATAGGAAGTTCTATTATGGTATTAAATGCATAGGGAGTCATCAGGGCCTTAATTCTTAAATATCTGATATGTGCTAGGTATTGAGAGTCATAAGTGTCTATTTTTTAATATGACATTATAGGGAGTCATAAGGGCCTAAATTTTGATATTTATTTCTAAAGGGATGTATAAGGGCCAAAGGGAATTCTATTACTTTTTGCTCTAATATTTGAAGTGCTTATTTATTTACTTTTAGTACACAATATATTTTATTATAATTAGTTTCATACTCAATACAATAGATTTCTTTTGAATTGCTTTTAAATTTAGTTAAACTCTTAATGAATAAATTACTAAAAATTCATATTGGTGGATCTAACCTATTGAGGTCTATTGGGTCACACCTATTCTACTTTTTATTTTTAAGTTTAGGAAAGGGAAAGTGTCCATTGAGTAGCTTAGTTCAAGATCAGGTATGTGTGAGTCTAATTAAATGTTTCCTTGATTTTGTATAGTTATACTATTTATTTTATTTCTCTATTCTGGGTCTATGTAGCAATGCATTGTAATATAAATGTTGTATATATATATTTTGATAAAATGAATGAAATTTTGTAGATGAGTTTATTTTATTCTATTTAATGAAGTTAATTAGAAGCGTTGTTGTTGTAAATAAATAAATAGAGGATATCTGAGTAGGCCCCAAAACATAGATCATGGGCTGGCATGCCCCAATTCAATATGGTATGAACTGCCTATCTATGGGTCATATTAGGTGGAGTTGTGATAGTCCCTCTTTAGTATCAAAATAAAGGTTTAGGGGGGACTAATTGTAAAATAGAGCTATAAAAATTAATCTATGATGGAGTGAGCTAGTTATAGGTAATGTTTAGGTATTTAGTTTTATTTATTTTCACATGTTTATCTTTTTAGTTTATGTTCTATATGGATATTTAATGGATCTTTTAGATACTGATATGATACATGAGAAGAGTGCCAATCAAGAAGCATCAGTACAGAGTACTACTCTTGTTATCTAATTCTATTTCATAATTTGCCAGTCTAGTAGCCCAATTGTTGGGAGAGACCCAAAGTAGGATTTCCTCTATCAAACTTGATGATGTTGATAGGCACTTATAAATATTTTGGAGTTTGAAACTTTAAGATTTGGGGGCTCTATTGATCTTAGAGTAGCAGAAGATTGGTTAATGAGGTTAAAAAAGACCTTCAATGGAATTTAGTGCCCTCCTACAATAAAGGTATCGTTAGTTATTTTTTATTATATGAGAAGGCCAAGCATTGGTGGTTAGGCAAACAGACGGAGAATTTTAGCGGACACTAAACTCTCTAATTCAGAGGAGTTCATAAATGTTTTATGGTTGTGTTTTGTACACCCTTTTACATGGAAGTAGATATAGGAGACCTTTCTGAGGCTTGTTTAGGGGAGCAGTAAAATCATATAATATGAGGAAGAGTTTATTGCCTTAGCTAAGTATACTCAGGAAAAGTGTTATTTTTTATTATATGAGAAGGCCAAGCATTGGTGGTTAGGCAAACAGAAGGAGAATTTTTAGCGGACACTAAACTCTCTAATTCAGAGGAGTTCATAAATGTTTTATGGTTGTGTTTTGTACACCCTTTTACATGGAAGTAGATATAGGAGACCTTTCTGAGGCTTGTTTAGGGGAGCAGTAAAATTAATTAGCACTTCTGAGGAAAAGTGTTATAGATTTCTAAGAGGGCTCCGAGATATTTTGAGGTAGTCATTGGTTCCATTTTAAATTACTAATTTTCTAAGTTATTGGAGAGAGAGCCCATCAAATCAAAAATAACCTGTTGGCTACTCAACAGTGATGGGCAGCTATTAGGAAGAGATTTTGCAATGAGGCATCTTGTAGGAGATTTTCTAGAAAGAGGAGCAAGATCAGACCTGTAGATTCCAAGAGAGGTGGATTCTCTGTGTCAATTTTCAGGTGGTAGTAATATAGAAAGTTTTGGTGATGTTGTTAGTGGAGAACTTGTGTGCCTAAGTTATGGTAAGAGATATTTTGGTTAGTGTTACATGATGATGAGACAATGCTTTTGGTGTTATCGGACTGGACATAAGGTAGTTGAGTGTCTACAAGAAGGACTTGACTGATGTTCTGAGTCTAGGTCTGAGAGCTTTGTTAGACTAATGGGGAGACAAAGGATAGTTCCAGCTCATGTGTTTTCTAAGGGATCATCTAGCAAAGGTAATAGTTCTATATCTATGGTAGGTTCTATATTAGGAGAACATTTAGGAGTGGTCAAAGAGAGCCTTTTAGTCCTATTTCTCCCACTCCAATTCAGACACATGTATATAGTTTGACTCGCCATGAGTATAGAGATGCTCCATATGTGTATATGGTATGACCTATATTTTTGATATGTCATGTTGCATTTTATTTCATTTTGGAGCTAGTCACTCATTTATTTCTGAGTGGTATTTTGATTTACAACACTTGACTTTCATGTTATTTCCTTTTTCCCTATCTATTATTTTGCCAACTAGGGATGTTATGGTTACTAATAGATTGTGTTTCTATGATATTGAAATATCTAGCAAAAAGTGGAGATCTAGTTTGATTTTATTGCCTATCTTTGAGTTTGAAGTCATTTTGGGTATAGATGGGTTAAGTAGATATGAAGCTCTAATTAATTGTTTAAAAAAGAGAGTTATATTATTTTTGGGTGGGAGAGCTATTTATTCTGGGGAGTTATAGGAGTTATCTCATGTTTAATATCTGCTAAATAGGATGGTAAGTTATGAAGGGAGGGTTTCATTATATTTCTAGGATTTGTTCTAGATAGAAGTGTAAACACTGGATTCATATGTAAATCCTCCTTATTCTCTCTATATTTCTCCATCAAACCTCTTAATAAATGTATGGCTTCCATAGTAGACCTACCCGGCATGAATCCAAATTAATTTCAAGAAACATTAGTATCACACCGCAACCTATGCTCCATAACTCGTTCCCATAGTTTTAAACTATGACACATTAACTTAATTAATCTATAATTAGCACAATCTTATGCATCACCTTTATTCTTAAAAATTGGGATTAACACACTCATTCTCCACTCATCTGGCATCTTTTTAGTCTTCAAAATAGTATTAAAAAGTTTAGTAAACCAAGAAATTCCTTCATCTCTTAAGCATTTCCATGCCTCTATTGGAATATCATCAAGTCCAACAGCTTTTCCACCCTTCATTTTCTTTAAAGCCTCTCTAACTTTAGTTTTACTAATACTTTAAAGCCTCTCTAACTTCAGTTTTACTAATACGCCGATAAAAACAGAAATCTTTATTTTCATTTACGGTGCTAAGGTCACTACAGTCAATTTTATTTTCACATTCTTCATTAAAAAGTTTAGCAAAATATCTCATCCACCTTTGTTGAATATCATCTTCTAAAAAAGTACTTTCTGATCTTCAACTTTAATACACTTCACTTGAACTAAATCCTTACTACTCATATCTCTTTGTTTGGCTAACTTATACATATATCTTTCTCCCTCCTTAGTATCTAATCTATTATATAAATCACTAAAAGCTAAACTCTTTGCATCGCATATTAATTTCATAGATTTCGTACCTCTTTATATAATTTCCAATTATCAGAATTTTTATAATTAAACCAATTTTTATAACAAATCTTCTTATTTTTAATCTTTTCTTGCACATTTAGATTCCACCACCAACTATTTTTATTATTAGGAGCTTTTCCCTTTGAAACTCCAAGCACATCTTTTGCAATATTCTTAATATCACTAGCCACTTTTCCCACATAACATTAGCATCCTCATGCACAGATAAAATCTTAAGATCTAAAATCTTACTCTCAAAAATATTTTTGTTAATATTCTTTAAATGCCCCCATCTACTCCTAGAAAATCATTTTAGTTTATTTTTTATTTTCTTCCCTATTATCTTCAAGTCCAAAACTAATAAACGATGTTGGGTACATAAATTTTCACTCGGAATAACTTTACAATCTTTGTAATCTAAACGATCTAATTTTCTTATAAGAAAATAATCAATCTGAGTTTTACTATATCCATTTTTATAAGTAATGAGATGCTCATTCCATTTCTTAAATAAGGTATTAGCAATTAAAAAATCATAAGCTAAACAAAAATCTAGTATGGACTTACCACCTTCATTTATCGTTCCAAACCCATGGCCCCCATAAATGCTTTTAAAATCATCTACCTCTCTACCAACATGTCCATTTAAATCTCCTCCAATAAAAACTCTTTCTTCAAGAGGTATCTTTTGTATTAATTCTTCTAAGCCATTCCAAAATTTTAATTTTAAATCCATATCCAAACCCACTTGAGGAGCATAAGCACTTATATTGTTAATCTTAGCATCAACAATAATCTTTAAAGCTATAATTCTATCTCCAATTTTATTAATATTTATAACATTATCCTTCAAACTCTTATCTAAAATCACGCCTACATCATTTCTAGTACGACTCCTACCCGAATACCAAAGTTTAAATCCTGAACTATCAATCTCCTTAGCCTTCTCTCCAATCCATTTAATTTCCTGAATGCACAGAATATTTATCTTCCTATGAATCATAATATCTATTAATTCTATTAATTTTCCTGTAAGGGAACCTATATTCCAAGTTCCTATCCTAATTTTAGTTTCATGGACTAGCTTCTTTGCCCACATCCATCCTTGATGTGGGAACCCTTGCCTATTTAACACTGCACCTGGGCGACGGTGCAGCGGCCCTTGCACACTTGTCGTTGTATTCAGGCCATATAGCGCATCACTTCCAGGGGACGCCCTAGCATTAACACAATTTTTTAAAGGATTCATGTCATTATTATTCGACAAGTTTTATGCTGGCAGTCGACTACCTAACGCAACCCTTCACTTTTCTCATCCAGGACTTGGCATCTGGCAACGATAGTGTTTTTCAAATTTAGAGAAGGACAATAAAATTCTATGTTCTCTATCTAATAAATTTATTATTAAAGTCACTACTTTATGTGAATCAAAAGACTTGAATGCATATTCTATTGATAATCTGCTTGTCTCACTCATTGCCTACGAGTCAAGTATGAGTCAAAGACTTTTGGATGCAGGTGACAAAAATGCTATACTACTAAAGGCAAAAGATAAAAATAAAAATGACTTAGGAGAAAATGAGAGTGAGGAGCTAGCGTTAACAACAAGAAAATTCAAACCCCTCCAAAAGCACAAGCAAAAGCATGAACAAAAAATGGAGCAAAAGTAAAAATGGTAAATATGAAAAGTTTGCTTCTAACATTAACTGCTTTGGGTGTAGGAAACCTATACATCTGAAATATGAATGCCCATATTTTAAGAAATGCCCTGTAAAAGAAAAGGGTGAGGATAAGCTAATTATAATAAGGGGAATTGAAAAGAAACAAAAAATCTCTTGGATAGACTTAGCTTCTGACTCATCAGAATAGGAGCAAGATAATGAGATAACAAACTAATGTTGAATGGTCAAGGATTCAATTGGTAATTCCGATGAGGTATAAAGTTTACTTCTCTGTTTGTGTGTGTTTTTCTCTATTTGTGTGTTTGTTTCTCTGTTTGTGTATTTGTTTATTTATTTTGTGTATTTGTTTATCTGATTTATGGTTTGTGAATTATTTTATGTATGATTGTATGTTCTAATTTCTTTCTATATGAAGTTCAATTTGAGGTGTTATATTTTATCTCCTTTTTTTATGATGTCAAAAGGGTGAGAAGGTATTTAGTTGCATTGATTGCATTTGTTATTTAGTTTCAATTTAAAAAATAATAATAAAAAAACAAACTTTAAAATAAAAAATATATTTTCCCCTATTTTTAATATAATTCTCTTAGTGATGGGGAGATTAGGAGAAAATATTTTTAATTTGTAAATTCAACCAATAATATTTGTCATTATCAAAAAGGGGGAGATTATTGCAACTTGGGCTCCCGAGTTTATAGTATTAATGGCAAATATTACTATTTGCATCTTTGTGTCTCCTAGTATTTGTACTGCATATTGGTTATTGTGTGTACTAACATTTTAGGTACATCATGCACCCGTCAATGCAAATTCAGGGCTCAAGATTGGTTAGAATAGGTTATGCTAAAAGCAGTCTATAAAATTCATTTATATATTTTTCAATTTCTTGAGTCAAGTCCTGTAAGAGTGTATGCTAGCCTAATGACCATGCACACAAACACTCAAGGGAGTGAGAGTGAGAAAAATTAGAAGAGAAATTTTCTAAACTAATCATATTGTACGATATTATTATATAGTACAATCAGTTACTCAGAAAATTATTAAATCAGCTAATTAGGATAATTAAAACTATTTGAACTAATCATACTGGACGATATTTATTGTACAAAAGGATCAGTTGAAATGATGATCTTAGCCACTAATCATAATTTAGCCAATATTTTGAAATATATTATGTACTAATCATACTATATAATAATTATCATACTATATTATTTGATCAAATCTTGACTAAATTAATCCTATAATTAAGGATCAAATTAGGATTAATTGATCAAGTATGATCGTATTGTGTGATTTGATAAATCGTATTATATAACCCATCCTTTGCATGGGATAATAATTTATCATCTCCAATTATACGGGACCATAATCTAATTTGATTATACTAATCGTACTAGACGATGGCATATCGTATTGGATAATTAGCTCAAATACTTGAACTAATCGTACAGTACTAACAGGGATATTTTGAACTAATTGTATCATACCTGTACGATCAGAGATGACAAAATTAAGTTTTTACGCTTTCTTGGAGCCCTCTATTTAAGCTTTATAAAAGACTTTGTAAGAGTCTTTTTTTCATTCATTAAGTTATTTCTTCTGAAAGCTTGAAGAGAGAGCCATCAGCTAGGGAGAGAAAGGGTGAAGTTTGTGACAGAGGGAGAAGATTCTTATGGGTTTCAAGGGAGTGTAAAAGGGAGTTCCACACAGTTGCTCTGATGAACTTGCACCTGAGTTCCTCCATATGTCAAGGTTTTTCTTGAGGGAAGTTTTGGGAAGAAGATCTCTTTGGTGATAAATGATCTGGCTACTCCGCCACACTGGGGGAAGGTGAAAGTGATTCTAGGTTCTCTGCCTCACCAGGAAGGTGAAAAGGATTCTAGGTTCTCTGCCTCACCAAGAGGGTGAAAAGGATTCCAAGTTCTCTGCCTCACCAGGAGGGTGAATAGGATTACGGTCCTTTACTGCACCGAGTTGGTGGAAGAGATTTTTTGTAAGGGCTTCTCCTCCTAGTTATGGGTGCTAAAGGAGAGACATTATAGTAACAGTGTAATACTTGGAGAGGAGGACTTCAGGGAGTGAACATTGGTCATGGTTTGACCGAAATGCTATAAATCTCTTATGTGTTTGTTCTGATTTTTTATTTTCTATATTTTACTTTTTTACACTTTTTGATTTACTAAGATTACATGATAGATTTATTTTTGTGATAATTGATTGGTGAAAATCTATGGTTAATAATATGTTCTATTGATTAAATTGTCATCACCATTATTGTAACTATTCAAAATTTAATTAGCTTCCATATCAAAGTGAAAGCATTGATTTCATTTTAGTGTGCTTAGGGACAAGTTCACTTAGGCCTAACATCCTTATCAAACTTTTATAAATATGTACTTCAGACTCTGGTGATCAGAAAAGATCTCACATTTGACTCAGTATAAGTAGTGCCTCTAAATTTTTAATGCAAATATAATAGCAGTAAGTTTTAAATAATGTGCCAAGTAATTCTTCTCGTGTAGCTTCAACTTGGAAGCATCTGCTAAGAATTTCTCATGTTACATCAAAACACATCATAATCCCTTCAATGAAGCATCACTAAATACCTAAAATTACTCAATACCTAATGGGATGGTCAAAATTTTAGTAGATGTCAAATAATTTTTTAATCTCTGAAACTCACCTCATAGTCAGATGTCCAAATGAAAGCCACTGAATTCTAATTAATTCACATCAGAGGTGCAAAAATTTTAAAAAAAAATCCTTTCCCAAACTTCCTATAATAGCTGAACATGCTTAAAAAACTGTGTACCTCAAATATAGTAGTAGGCCTTGGCCAATTAGGAACAACCTAAACTTTTTAGGGATCTACAAAGATACCTTCATTTCTTATCATGTGCCCAAAAAGTAAATACTCTTCAATTAAAATTTACACTTGGAGACTTTCACATATAATTGAATCCATCTTAGCATCTCCAGAGCAATCCTCAAATACACTGCATGGTCCTCTTTAAAGGCTAAATAAGACAGAATATCATCTATGAACACAATCAAAAATTGATCTAAATATTCTCAAATATCTTATTCATCATATCCATAAAAACTACAAGTGCATTAGTCACCCCAAAAGGTATGACTAAGAACTCATAATGCCCATACCTTGTACTGAATATAGTCTTGGCCACATCTTCTCTCACCTTCACTTGATAATATTCATACCTCAGATAAATCTTGAAAAACACAAAAGATCGTGCAAGTTAGTCAAATAAACCATTGATCCTAGGCAAAGGCTACTTTTTTATAATTATTACTTTATTTGATACCTTATAATCAATACACATGTGTATAGTATCATCCATTTTCTTCACAAATAGAAAAGGTGCTCCCCATAGATACACACTAGGGTGGATGAAACCTTGGTCAGCCAACTCTTAAAGTTGCATGTTTAACTCTTGAAGATCTTTAGGTGTCATCTTATACAAGACCTTGGATATATGAGCAGTACCCAAGAATACATCAATACATAACTTAATCTCCTTATCAGGTAGAAAACTCACTAACTCCTCAGGAATAATATCAAGAAATTGCCGCATTACTGAGACATCATCCAAAGACTCAAATTCTACACTCTCATCTAGAATAGATGCCAAAAATATCATATAAACTTTCCTCTATAACATATTCTCATAAATAGCAAATATCGTACATGACAGAATTCTCCTAGCTCACTAAAATATATAGTTCTTAATACCCAAAAATAATATGACCCTGTTCTTCACACAATCAATCTAAGCTCTACACCAATTAAACAAATCCATGCCCAGAATAATATAAAACTCAAAAATAGGCAACAATATTAAACTAGATCTTAATTTTCGACCTGACATCTCTATATCATAAAAGCATACTCTAGTCGCTCTCATATTGTGACACCCAAAGATCTAATGTTGGAAGAATTATATCATTCTAAACATTTTACTTATCAACTAGATCTAAAAGAATTACATAAATAGGGGAAAGCATAAATGCATTACTATTTATTAATTATTTACATTATTTGAAACCCAAACTAGCATATTTATAATAGCCATGATGCTCAACCAATATAAATAGCTTATCATGATAAATACACCATGACTACAAATGAAAAACTAAAAGGTTAATTAATGCATAAGGAAATTCAAATCTTCAGCTCAAAATAACCTCAATCTTTAGGATCCTTACCATTGTATTAAAATATATAAAAACTAAATAATGATCATATAGCTCAACACATAACTAATATCTTTAACTAAAGTCAATGCATCAACCATAAATAGTAAATACATAACTATAGAGACATGTAATAGTTAGTATATCATGTACTTCATATATTATCTTATCATATATATGCCAGTCATATCCTCAACATATATAAATACATATGTTCATATCAATACCCATTCATTCTAGTTGCATATCACACATGTCAATCTTGTCATCAATTAATGAATCAATCTCACATGTCATTGGTCTTATCAATTATCAATCATATCTATCATCAATTAATTAGTCACATATAGCATCAGCCTTCTTTACCTTATCCATCATATATCATATTTTCCATTTCAATATCCATCATATATATATATATATATATATATATATATAATTATGTATGCTATCATTTATGTATATCAATATGAAATTCAACAAGGCAAGATATTCAACTTTAATGTGGTGTTTTTAACATCTTTAACCCCAACTGTCAACTAGTTGGCTATTAATGTTTAATTTAACCCCAATTGTCAACTAGCTTATCATCAATCTTAGCCTTACCATCATTATGAATAAATTTTAAATCAATTCACAAGTGGCTTTTAATAAATTAATGAACAATCATCACTCTCTATTTGTCGGCATAATTCAGTCAATCAGTTATAGACTATAACCAGGATTATACCATAAACCTTTTATTTTCAAGAAAGCCCATTGATCCACCCTCCTATATAGTGTATTAACTTTTTAAGAGAAAAATCGTATTAATTATAGTTTTGTTAGCCAACCTTCATGGCTTACAAGCAAATGCTACATTCATTATATACTAATTGGATCATTTGTTCTATATAATATAGTATGTATCTTATTTATATGCAGGTATTATTTCTTGAAAATACATGCTATGTCAAATGAATGGTAATCATATGCATGTCATGTATCTCATATCCAAATTCAATACAATAGCACCTGATCATTTTATAGTCAATATTTTTTGAACTCATTTCATATGAAATGTCATATCAGCCAAATCACCTAGTGAAAACTCAATATAAACCAATCAAAATGCTTATAATAATGATGTCTATTATATATCAAAACTTTACATGATAAAAGTTCACTAGAATGGGATATATCACATTATTTATTAATTTTAGGAGAGAGAAACACATTGAACTCAAAATTATTGAAATCATATATAGAGTAAAGGTCACTTATAATGATCAAAATAATTTTTCAAACAAGAACTACGAGTAATTTATCTCCAGAAGACCTTACTTATCTCGCTCTTCCCTCTCTCCCTTCTCTTCTTCTTCTCCATTCTTTTCTTCTCAAGCAAGAAATAAAAAGAGGGAGGGGTATGGATAGTGGTGAGGGATAATTATATTAAATATATAGAAAACTTGATTCAGTGCTCAACATTATTGTGCTCTTGACCTAGCGTTTCACGCTCAATCCAAAGTTACTATAGAATTTTGTTATGAATGTTTTTATATAGTTATGCAGCTAATTTGAAATCCTCTACTATAAGACTGGGATGATAATCTTCATTCAAAGTTTGGCAAATTTTGGCATCACCCACCACTAGATTAAATTATAATTAATATTGATGCATCTGTGATGAAGTCAAATCTTGTAGGAATTGGAGGAGTAATCAGAGATCACAAATGAAAGTTTCTTCTTGCTTTTGGTAAATAGAAAAAGCATTGGGATATATCTCAGTTAGAATTGGAGGCTATTTTGGTCATTATAGAACATCTTTAAGGTTGGATGTTTGAATTTAAGGGTGTAGTTATTAAAGGAGATAACATTAATGTCATTAAGATGATTCAAGATTTTATGAGGAGTTCAAAATGGCTGTTATTGGAGTAAAGAGATCTTGTTCTTCAATAATTTCAATAATGTAGTGTTTCACTATACTTCTAGAGATTGCAATAAGGTGGTTGATTTATGCGCCACTTTATGTAGTAGCTTTCTCTGGGATAGTTTTTCTCATAATAACATTCCTTTTTCTTTTTTTTATTTGTTAAAGAAGGAATGTGATAGATGTTCTTCCTTAAGTAGTTTGTAATAGTATCTTTTATCAATGCAATTTGCAAATTTCAAACAAAAGAAGAGTTACTATAGAATAGAGAGCTTAGCATTACCATGTCGAATTCTAGCACCCCAATGCTTCTCCACCCAGCATCACTGCACCCGAAAGCACATCGTTGCAGTGCTCCAGTTCAAACAAAATTAGATTTTTCAAATAATTCCATTTTAAGAACTTTGGGTTATTATAATCTCCCCACCCTAAAAAAATATTATCCTTGACATTACCATTAGAAACAGAGTTGATCATCAATCACTTCAATCATTAATCAAATAGATCATTCATGTATGCAATATATGTATATAACCCTATATAATATGTGCAACTAATGTTTATGTAAGCGAGACACATCCCCCTTCAAAATTAACACTACAGGAAAACTCATTGTTGCCGGCGGACAGAATCCATCGGTAACAATGAAAATCCGCCGGAAATATACAGTTTTCGGCGGATTTTCGACTGAAATTTGTCCGACGGTAATTCGCCCGTTGGAAATAGATTTCTGACGGATTTAGTCCACCGGTAATATTTTCGGCAGATTTTCCGGCGTATTTTCGACGAAAAAATAACAAAAATGACGTTATTATGTTATTAGTTTCCGGCGTATGATCCGCCAGTATTTCCGGCGGAAATATCCGTCGGTAATACCGGTGGATTATACGCCGCAACAAACCGACGTTACTATTACCGTCGGACTTTCTAGCAGATTATGCGTCGGAAATGTCCGGCGCATAATCCGCCGGAAAGTCTGATATATCGTATTAACGGCATCATTTTCGGCGGATAATCCGCCGAAAACCTGTAGCATTGACAAGAAAAAAACCTTCTTCCCTATAAAATTGGATTTCCACAACCTGCAAACAAAATATATACACAACGATATCCACAACACAATAGACAATACACTATATAAACAATGTAACAATGTTCAAAACACATACTCAACAGATTAAAATATCCACAATTATATTACAAAATATGTCCAAAACACAAATATAAATGTCCACATCCGTAAAATGAATAAAAAATATATACTCTGAATTTGTTTCCTCCTCAGCTGTTGTACTCTTCCCACTGCTCATCTGCTCCCTCATCCTTTGCATTTCTTCTAACATTTGAGTTTGTTGGATTTGCATCTGTCGTTGTATCTCCATCTGCTGCTGCATTTGCATCTGCCAATCAGCTTGGGCTTTCCATACCTGTTCTAGCTCAGCTGTAAGGGTCGTTATCTGCTGGGTATATAAAGACTCCTGGGTACTAGATGAAAAACTGCAGCCACTAGATGCCTTCCCCTCATATGCATAAGCCTATGAGCCTAACCCGTACATTCTGCCGTGCTACATTCCTCCTACCGCTTGCGACCAAGTGCGGTAGTCAGAATATTCAGTTGATCTGCCAGAAGAACCTTCACCTGCTACAGTCTGGCTCTCTCGAATCCGTGTATACTCCTCCTATGAAAGTGAATAAAGAATTAAGCAATTTTTAGATAACATTACAAAAATTAAACTTATATACTTACAAAGGCTTTCCTCGCATGCTCGTCAACCCATCGCTGGTCCTCCTGTCGCTTGTGGGTATGACTATGTAATTCAACAGGAGTAGGTTCTCTACCCAACACCGCTTTCTGTAACATACATATATTAGTATTCTTATTAAAGAAAATTATTAAAAGATTTTAAAATTTCTTACCAAACATCTTCTATGCTTAGTATGTGGAACAGAACCCCTAGTATGAAGGGAACTGCCCAAGCCCCCAACATCAGAAGCTCTGTTCTGTCTATTTTGATCCCTCTTCCTACTATAGTCTGGGCTACTCCAAGCAGTGCTCAACTCTGCCCATACACTCTCAGCCATCCAAAGTGGTCGCTGGCCTGACTTTCTAAGATCTGTAAACATGTATCGTATGCGATTCGAGCCACGCTTCTCAAAATTCTTTCTAATTCTATCATTATGTTGTGGCAGCCAACAAAAATCTTTCTGTATTTAAAAATATATAATAAAGAAAATATATTTTTGTTAATTTATGTACATAAAATATATAATACACAATATTTTAAATTAATTACAAACCTCAAACTCTCTGAACCACATGTTCCGTACTTCCTTTGGGACTTTCTGCCAAGTAAGATAAGGAGCATCGTATCTGCTCCGGATTATGTCCCGTATTTTATATATTGGCTGCTTTGACGGATGAAACTTGAAAGAAATATGTTAGTTGTCAAAAAAATTAAATCAATTTTATTTGCATAGCTGAAATATAATTAATACATACGTGTCACCCTCAGGTTCAATCAACATGCGACCCTCTGTCGCCTGCTCTGGTGCAGTTGGGGTGGAAGGTCCACCTGTAGCGGGCTGAGGTGGTGCTGTAGTGGTCTGATGTGGTGGTGGGACGTATGGTGCATATGGATATGGATATGGATATGGAAGAGGGCCACTATGAGGAGGTGGGGGTGGGAAGTAGGGGTAGAAAGGAGTACTCTGTGTGACATCAGGGGAAGAAAAGCGTGGGTCTGGTGAGTAGAACGTCTATGGGCTACTAGCTCCAGGAGTAGGTAAAGGCGGGCTAGGCTGACTCTGGGTAGCAGGCTGAGATGAAGAGGTGCTCTCAGTACGTACAGGCCTACTCGATGAGCCACCAACTGTAACCTTCTTGCGCCTACCAAATATATTCTTTATCATTCCTCTCTGACGGTCATCACCTGAAGCCATCTGCACAAAAATTTAAGAAATATTAGCAACAGTAATTAAATAAATGCAAGCACAATAAAATTTTAATTAAATATAAAGCAGTAATTAAATAAATACAAGTACAACAAAAAATTATATACCTTATGATGATTCATTTTTATATGATGAAACTTCTGTACCACTATCAGATTCATCATGAATGTTCTCTAGATTTAAATCTACTTCCTCTAACTGCAACTCACTCTCAGTAGTTATAATTTGATAGTCCACATCGTAAGCAAGATCTTTCATGTTTGACATAAACTCTTCCTGATGTGCTAGTGGCATTGATGTAGTCTTCTCAATAACTCCCCTAGGTTTGGTCTTCATAACTACGAGCCAATCTTGGTTGCCTCATACTCTACTCGGGTAATTAGCAAAGTAGACTTGGCTTGCCTGACTAGCAATGATGAATGGATCGAACTTTGAATATCTCCTACCCCGCTTAACCTCTGTTATACCATAAACTGGATGTACTCTTGTATCTCTATTCAGTACTGGATCAAACCACTCACAGTTGAATAGATACACATTGTTACCATGTCCAGGATATTCCAACTGTATTATTTCTTGTAATACCTCGTAGTACTCAGAATCATCACCTGTATGGGTATTCCCTCTTACACATACACCAGAATTCTCTATTTTCCTATCTTCACACCAAAACTTTGTTTGAAATTTGTAACCATTAACTAAAAAATTTTGATAACACTTCACAGCTCTATTTGGTCCCCAAGCTAGATCAAGTAGCCCATTATTTTGTAAAATACTACCTTGAGTGTGCACCTAATCAATAAGTGAAATATCATTAGTAAAATAATTAACTAGTTAAAGACATTAATTGAAATGAATAATCATAATATGTATCGTATTTTTAAACCAAATAGGGAATTCTGTTTCCACTATCTTTTGTACTTCTACTTGTTCTGTCGTGTTCAAATCATTAATAAAACTCCTGTAAATATATATTAAGATTTAGATTGAATTCATGAGTAATAAATTTATGAGCAAGCTTATTGATACTTACTCGAGATATTACTCAACTTCATCACAGTTCAGCAAGATATATAAAGTGGCAACTTGCATCTCCTTATCAGTCAAATAGCGCATTGTGCTAGCGCCTAAGGGTTCACCATTTTCTTTGAATACAGATAAGTTTGAGGATTGAGCCATTTTTTCAGGTGCAGTGCTCTGACTTGATTGTGAGGCTATTTCAAAGTAATACGAACAAAATTGGGTTGTCTCGTACATTAAATATGCTTCGTATATTGAGCCTTCAGGATGTGCTTTATTTTTAACAGTCTTCTTAAGTCTATTTAAATATCTCTCAAAAGGATACATCCACCGATACTGAACAGGTCCACCAACTCTAGCTTCATATGGTAAATGCACGGGAAGATGCTCCATAGAGTCAAAGAAACCTGGAGGAAATATCTTCTAAAATTTACAGAGAATATAAGATATATGCTGCTCCATAAGAATCAAGTGCTCTACATTTAGTTTTGAGGAGCATAAATCTTTGAAGAAGATACTAAGCTCGACCAAAGGCTTTAAAATTTGATCCGGCAGATAACTAAAGGTAGTTGGTAGCAGACATTGCATAAAGATATGACAATCATGACTCTTCATACCAAATAATCTCCCAGTTTTAATGTCAACACATCTGCTTAGATTTGAAGAATATCCATCAGGTACCCGTAAACTCTTGACCCATTCACAAATAGCTCATCTCTGTTCTAAAGTCAAGGTAAATGGAGCTTTTAGTTTTAAAATTTTTCCATTCCCACCATCCTTCAATTGTAATACTTTCCTCCTACAAATCTCCTTTAAGTCCATCCTTGCTTTTATATTATCTTTAGATTTATCTTTGATGTCCATGATTGTATTGAATATATTATCAAAGACATTTTTCTCTATATGCATCACGTCTAAGTTATGTCTGATCAAGTTTATCCTCCAATATGGTAATGACCAAAATATACTTTTCTTGGTCCAGTTGTGGTTGACATCATATCCTTGCAATTTGTAATCAGCTAATGTTGGAGAATCCACTATTGTGGGCATGGAACTTACTCTTTTAAATATTTCTTCACTAGTTAAATTTGGAGGAGATGGGGACATAACCATTTTATTTTTGATAAAACTATCCTTATTTCGCCTGAAAGGATGATCTGTAGGTAAGAACATGCGATGACAGTCGAACCAAGTGTTCTTCCCTCCGTGCTTTAAAGTAAATGACTTTGTATATTCCATATAATGTGGACAAGCTAATTTTCCAGAAGTGTTCCAACTTGAGAGCATACCATATGCGGGAAAATCACCAATTATCCAAAGTAATGTTGCTCGCATAATGAAGTTCTATTTGGTGGAGATATCATATGTACTTACTCCCTCTTCCCATAATAAATTCAAATCATTAATTAACGGTTGAAGGAATACATCAATCTTTACTTTTGGATTGTGTGGCCCTAGAATGATAAGCATCAAAAACATATAAGGAGTTATCATGCACAACTCTGGAGGAAGATTGTATGGAGTGAGTATCACAGGCCAACATGAGTAAGGTGAAGCAGACTGGCTAAATGGAGTGAAACCATCTGTACATAAACCTAATCTTACATTTCTTGATTCTAAGGCGAAGGTGGGATTTGTACGATCAAAGTGTTTCCAGGCATCTGCTTCTGACGGATGTGTAATAAAACCTTCTTGTGAGATATGTTCTTTATGTCATCTCATATGTGCAGCAGATCTCATGGATGCATATAACCATTGCAGTCTAGGAATTATGGGTAAGTAAAATAACCTACTAACTGGCACTTCCTTCTGCTTTCTTTTCGTGATAGATTTTGATTTAAATCTTGGTGCATTGCAATAATGGCATGCAATTTCTGATTGATCATCTTTATAGAATAACATGCATCCATTGACACAACAATCTATCTTTATGTATGTCAAACCAAGCTTGGAAACTATCTTCTTAGTCCGATATAAATCTGTAGGAATTATATTATCTGCTGGATTGGTTTTTTTGAGTAGCGCAATGAATTGATTAAGACATTCACGGGGGACATTATATGCTGCCTTGATGCTTAACATCTTAACAGCAATGGATAACTCTGAGTGAGTAGTGCAACCCTTCCATATCGGTTGTTGAGAAGCATGCAGTAGATCATAAAAATTTTGAGCTTCTTTATTAGGTGACTCAGGATTAGCTTCTGTATACTGTTCAAATTGTGCTCCACTTGCATCGTGAATTAAGTCCTCAAGATTAGGTATAATATGCTCTTCCTCACCTATAGTAGCACTTGTCGATGGGCCACATCGAGAATCGAAATGTGGTTCATACTCACCATGAGAAGTCCAATACCAATATTCTGGCATGAAGCCTCGACGATATAGATCAACAGTAACATCATCTGGGCTTAGGTAGACATGATTTTTATGTTTAGAACATGGGCAATGAATCATTCCATCTTTGATGAAGCTGTGCAGTTGAAAAGCTGTCTGAATAAAAATATTCACCCCTTTGATGAACTCATCGGTTAATGTCTTTCTTCCTTGCACCAATCGATTATACATCCAACTTCTTTGAGTTCTGATATCTATAATATAACCTACATACAATATGGATATATTAAATTTATTGAAGAAATAGACAAAGACTCTTAGCCTGCTCAGAAGACAATCATTTTAATTAAGTGACCAAACCACGTACTCATCCACCTGAGCATCCTTATCTCTACAACACTTAACCTAATATTATGCTTCTCTTCTAATGGCCAATATTCTGAGCATGGTAGTTTCCACTCTCACTTACTTCCTATTGAGAGCATTGGAAACCACATTTGCTTTACCAGGTTGATAAATGATGTCCAAATCATAATCCTTAATCATGTCTAACCACCTTCTTTGCCTCAAGTACATCTCCTTATGGGTGAAGATATACTTTAAAATCTGATGTTCGATATATATCTAACATCAAGTACCATACAAATAATGCCTCCAAATATGTAAAAAAAAATGCAATAACCACAAATTCCAAATTATGAGTTAGATAATTCTTCTCATGTGGCTTCAACTATTTGTAAGCATATACAATCACTTTTCCATTTTGATGTAATACACATCCTAAGCCTTTCAATGAGGCATCACTATACACTTGGAATCCCTTCGTACTTGATAAAATAGCCAATATAGGAGCCAACACTAGACACTCCTTCAACCTATAGAAACTTTCTTTATATTCTAGGGCTCAATCAAATGTCATAGCTATTTTAATCAACCTTGTTAGTGGGATTACAATCTTCAAAAAAATATCTGATAAATTTCTTGCAATATTCTACCATGGCCTAAAAACTACCATGACTGAAGAAAAGGGAGTGTTACCTCCACACCAAGGAACATCGTCGAAGGAATTCCGAAGGAACCTCGTCGAAGGAGCAAAACCTAGCGGCAAAGGAACATCGTCGGAGTGTCGTCGGAGTGTCGTCGGAGCATCGTCAGAGAAGGAGAGTCTGCCGGCCGCCGGCGTCGAAGGAACGGGATACGTCGTCGGAGCGAAATACGTCATCGTCAGAGCGGAATCGAACAAAAGCCGAACGAGATGAGAATGAGGAACCAGGCACGGGATGGCTCAAAATAGGGCCTTTACCGGCGGAGTTTCTGGCGGATACTCCGTCGGAAAGATTACCGACGGAACATCCGCCAGTTATAGTTCGTCGAGTTTAAGTAAGCCGGCGGAAAATACGCCGGTAAACCCGCCCGTAATTTCCGACGGATATTACGTCGAAAAACAAAAATTTTCTAGCGCAACTGCATCGTATTATCCACCGATAAGGCAGCGACGGACAATCCACCGGAAATTCCGTCGCACAATTACCGGCGACAAATCCGTCGGTAATTGCGTCGCTAATTGCCGGTAGATACCATCCGCCAGAAATTCTGACGATAACAGACAGTTTTCCTGTAGTGTAATCCTACAACTCTGGTTACAATCCAATTCTTCAAACAAACTATTGCTTTGATACCACTCTGTGACACCACAATATCTAATATTGGAAGAGTTGCATCATTCTAAACATTTCACATATTAACCAAAGTTGGATGAATTATATAAATAATGTAAACATAAATGCATTACTATTAAATATTCATATTATTCAAAACACGAAATAACATATTTATAATAGCCATGATGCTGAGCTACTATAAAAAATTTATTATGATAAGTACACCATGACTACAAAAGAAAAAGAATAACTAACATATGCATAAAGAAACTCCAGCCTTCCTCTCAAAATAACCTTAATTTATAGGATCCTTTGTAATAACTCAAAAGTTTACAATAAATTTACTTGAAAAACATAAAAATTTGATCCAGCAAGAAGTATTGTGGTGCTAGGCAGGCAAGCGCAGTGGCACTTGGAATGTGCCACCGCTGTGCCTTACTCCCTTTTTAATAGCAACTCTAGTGGTGACAAGCAGTATAGTGGAATTGGATCTTACACACCGCAATGTTGGGTACTAAAATGATTTTTTATATTTTTTATTTTAATATCCTTGCTATCCCACCACCCTCCCTCACTTTTATTTATCCTAGCTGAGAAGGAAAGAAAGGGGTAGAAGCGGAGAGAGAGAGAGAGAGATTATGAGAGAGAAAAGAGAGATGAAGTGTTTCAGGGTGTTTTTATCCATCACATTTGTTATGGATTTTGTTCGTATTGATGTAATTATACTCTTATTACTATTTTTAATGATTTTAATTTCTATGACTTTTACCTCTCTTAAATCGCCAAAATAGATTTTCTCTCTATTTACCCGTCTTTCATCATGTACCTTTTTGTATATGATAGATACGATTCTTATGAGAATTTTGACTGTAATATTATTAAATTTTATTGGATGAATTGATAGTTATGATTTTTTAAAGTTAAATACATAATGTATAGATTTTTTTACATTTAATATATTATTACATTTCATACATGATATTGACTTAAATTGCATAGAGGAAAATAATATGACTGATATAAGATAAATGTGATATTTACATGTAAGTAAGAAAGGCCGGTTTATCAATACTATAGCTAATATTTGGTGGCTCTTAAAACTTTAATGACCTGCATAAGCGGGTGGCCTGATGGGCTTTTCTTTAAATAAAGTGGTTTGTTGTATAATCCTGAATGTTAGCATATAACTAATTGACTGAATAACACCAACGGGTAGAGAGTGATGACTCATAATGATTTATTAAAAGTCACCTGTGAATGGATTTAAGATTTATGAATAATAATGGTAAGGTCAATATATATGACTAACTATTCAACACTTGGGGTTAAATTAAAGACCGATGACCAACTGGTCGATAGTTGGGGTTAAAATATTAAAAACACCATATTAAAGATGAATGTTCTATCTTATTATTCATAATTGCATCCATGAATGCATTTAGGTGATAGCATATGAATTGATTGATAGATAAAATTGAAGTAGGAATGATAAAACCTAAATTGATACTAATATTACATGGCATAGCATATGATAAGAGAATTTTAAGATATTGATTGACTCCTTTTGCTTATTGAGGTTCCCTAGTTTAGTGAATATATTGGTTTTAACTATTGATTGATATTAAGTGGAATGTAGTAGGCATATTGATTCTTTTACATTACATTGAATGCAGTGGTAAGTTTTTATTTTTTACTGGGCTATGTGCTCATAATGTAGTTTGTTCATGATTTCAGGTAAGGGTAAGGAGCCTACAAAATGGGGCTAGTCACCGAGTAAAAGTTTAGGTTTTATTCATCACTATTTAGTTTTATACATTATTTTTTAGCCTATTGTTAGCTATATATATATATATATATATATATATATATATATATATATATATATATATATTTATATTTATATATATATGGGAACTTATTAAATACATAAATATTCAATGAATAGTAATATAATTATGTTTTTTGCTTAAATTGAACTCTATGAGCTCTGCTTTATGCTTAACAAACAGAAAGATGTGTAATTCTTCCTATTTATATTCTACAGTGTTATAAAGTGGCATCAGAGCAATGGTTATTGAAAGAATTAGATTATAACCAGAGCTACAGGATTGAGGTTGAGCTAGGTATAATTGGGTAGTATCAATTACATTATTTGACTTATTTTATCTATTGATTTAATGATTAAATATGCTTGTAGATTTGTTTTATTTTGAAATATTTATTTTATAGTTGAGGTTTATTTATTGATCAGGAAAATGGATCTGAAAGACAAAGAAAAGAAAAATAAACCCCATTTTGAAGCACTTTCAATAATGTTTGAGAATATGGAGAAGTTTATTAACATTATTGCCCAAATGGCTAATGATAAATTGGAAAAATAGTCTATTCTAAATTACAAGAAAATGAGTGGAAGTAGTAAGAAAAGGATTGGCAAGATCATGAAAGCACCTAGTAATGGTACTCCCTAAGGTATCTTGCATAGGAGAAGACATGTGGGACCTTGTTATAGGATGACCGGACAACATTTTAGGTATGGTGATTTTGGGCATAGGATGGCAGAATGCCCATAGCCTATATATGGGCAGGGATATGTTCAGATTTGAAGCAGCTAGTTGAAACTAGTAAAAGAGATTTATGAAGTGTCTGATGATATGACTGGTATGATTCTATTTTATTTTTACAAGTTAAGCTTTTTAATGTAACTTTAGAATTAATTTTGATGTGATTTTTTATATAGATTCTAAATTATTAATTCACAAACCAATTTCATTTGGTGTGTCATTTGTTAACGGAGGAATGTGATAGAATTTCTATCATTCAGTACCTTTATATTAGGTTTCTTTATTAATTCAAAATGCATCTTTCAAAAAAAAAAAGAGGGGGGGGGGGGGGGGGGGGGGATATTTTAGATATAGTTAGTCATGTCATAAGGTAACTCAATGTTCGCAGAGGACACAAAATAACAATCCTGAAGTAGGAGGAAGCAAGAGACATTAAGTGAGCCCTATCAAGGATTATTAGTAAAGGATCATCTTTCAAGAGTAGTGGTAGATTCATTGGGAGGCCATCAACATGAGTGTAAAGGGAGTCTAGCATAGTGCTCAGTGCCGCTTTAGTCCAACCCAAAGTTTAGAGTCAGGCCTAACAAGAGGTCAAGGATGCACCAAATGCTATGATAGATACGACTTTCATTTATGCACTGTCATTTCATATTTTATTTGATTATGGAGCAAGCCACTTATTTCTATTTGAGCATATTCTGAATAGTTTAGATTTTGTTCCTAACCCGTTGTTATCTAATATGTTATTATTTTGCTCATGGGAGATTTTTTGATTGCAAGTAGATGTGAAGTTAAACTTTTAAATAGAAAGTTGGAATTATAGTGAATTATGTTACCTTTAAAGGATGTTGATGTGATTGTGGGGTTGGATGGGCTACTTTGGCATGGAGCCCAGATAGATTATGGTAAGAAGAGAGCAATATTATGCGATATAGGAGTAGAATTTTATTTTTAAGAACTAAAGGTGTTTTGTCCTCTTTAATACCTGTAATGCAAGTTATTAAGTCTTGGAGAAAGGGCAATTTTATATTTTTGTCCTATATAAAATATTTGAATAAATTTCTCTGATGTATTAAGGACATCCCAATAGTGAGAGAATTTTTTGATGTCTTTCCTAAGAAGTGAGTGAGTCTGCCTCAAGAAAGAGAAATAGAGTTTTTTATTAGAGTGATACCTCATATGTCTTTAATAATAAAGGCTCCCTATAGAATAGCATTGAAGAAGTTGTAAGAATAAAAGGTTCAATTACAGGAGCTGTTGGATGGAGGTTTCATCAAACTAGGTGGATCTTCATGGGGTGCTCTTATTTTATTTGTGAAGAAGAAGGATGGATCTCGAAAAATATGTATTAATTATAACGAGTTCAATAATTTGACAATCAAGAATAAGTATCCACTATCCAAAATCAATGATTGTTTGACCAGTTGGAAGGTGTGACTGTATTCTCAAAGATTGATCTGAGATCAAGGTATCATCAACTGAGAGTGAAGGAAATGCATGTTGCAAAGATTGCTTTTAATATTGGGTATAGGTAGTATGAATTTCTGGTGATGTCGTTTAGAGTAGTGAATGCGCCGAATGTATTCAGGGATCTGTGAATAATGTATTCGAGGAGTATCTAGATTAGTTCATAATTATATTTATTAATGGCATTCTAGTGTATTCGAAAACTAAAGATGATTATGCGAGTCATTTAAAGTTGACTTTGGAGACCCTAAGGCAGCATAAGCTATATGCAAAAATTTTATAGTGTGAATTTTTTATGACTTCTATGACATTTGTAGGGCATGTTATTAGTAAAGATAGAATGTCTGTGGATCCCAAAAGGTGCAAGCTGTGGTAGATTAGTTGAGGCCAAATTCCTTATTGAACGTTCATAAGTTTTTTGGCATAGCAAGTTACCACAAAATATTTGTCAAAAGATTTTCACATATTGTGATTTCTTTGACAAGATTAACCCAAAAAGTTGTGCCATTTGACTAGACAACAGATGGTGAAGCTAGTTTTTAGAAGCTAAAAGAATATCTAGTGTAAGCCCTTGTACTAACTATTACATTCAGTGTTGAAGAATTCTAGGTGTACGGTGATGCTTCATTGAATGGCTTGGGGTATGTGTTGCAATGGAATGCGTATGTGGTTTCTTATGCTTCTAAGCAATTAAATCCCTATGAGAAGAACTATCCTACTCATAATTTGGAGTTAGCAACGATTGTGTTTATTTTGAAGATCTAGAGATATTATCAGTATAGAGTGAGCTATGTAGAGACTAATCATTTCTAAGTTGACTTTGATCTGAGAGATGGAAAGTTTGGAGTTGAAAGTGGTGTGTCCATTTGATGTACCTACATGAATTATTTCTTAAATCATTATCCAACTGTCATTACGGGAAAGGATTAAGGAGGATCGAACAAGGATAATGAATATGTGAGATTAGTAGATCAGATTCATTACGGAAGGATGCATGAGTTGCAAGTTAATGATTATAGTATAGTGTTTTGTGGTAATAGATTGTGGGTTCTGAAAAATTATAATCTAAGAAGAGAGATTCTACATAAAGCTTACTATTCCAACATAATGTATCATGATTTGAGATTGATGTTCTGGTGTCCTGGATTGAAGTAAGATGTAGCTGAATTCATCTCCAAGTATGAGACTTGTCAAATGGTAAAGGCTGAGCATCAAAGGCCAAGTGGATCGTTGCAACTCTTGCTTATCCCTGAGTGGAAATAGGAGAAGATAACTATAGATTTTGCCATGAGTTTTCTCAGATCGAGACAAGGGCATGATGTTGTGTGGGTCGTTGTAGATAGATTAACTAAGTCTGCTCATTTTCTATCTATGAGCTAGATAGATTCTGTGGATAAATTAACTCAACTATATGTGAAAGAGATTGTCAGATTACATGAGATTTCAAAAGTTATTGTAGCTAATCGGAATAATAGATTTGCCTCAAAGTTGTGAATGAGTGTTCAGGAAGATCTGTGGATGAAGTTAAGTTTCAATACAACCTTTTATCCCCAAACAAATGGATAGTCTGAGAGAGTTACTCAAGTACTTGAAGATCTATTATGATTATATGTACAGGATTTTTGAGAAAGGTGAGAAGATCATATTCCTTTGATTGAAGTTGCATATGGCTTTATATGGACAGTACTTGAAGATCAACTAAGGTTATATGACTTTCCTCTGTTAAGAATAGAAGGAAGGACATTGTATTTCTGACCATGTAAAAGAGTTTTTCTTCTTTCTCTTGATTTCAGCAAGCTGTTATGCTCAGTAAACTATGATCACTGGCGAGCCTAATCTTCCGACCATTATATTACAAATCACCGGCCACTAACACAGTTTGTGCACTTGACGGTTTGCTTTGTTCTATCGTACCTAACATTACAGAGACAATTGGAGAGATTTGGGGCCGCATTAAGCATGCCGACTGCAATACACAAGTTTTCTGTCTTACATATTCACAGTTATTATGTTAATTTCTGCAATTTTTAATGACTTTTTTTTGTAATCACTCGAGCAACGTTTTCCAACTAAAATTCAGACCAAAAAGCTATCTTTTTTTAGTCAGTCTCTTTTATTCTTCTCTGGCAAACTTAGGTTTCATTTGGAACAGTTTTCTTACTACTTTCTAAAACAGCTTTCTAGCACAAAAATTTGTTGAAAGCAGCAAAAAAATAGTGACCTAAAGTTGTCCCAAACGAAGCCTAATGGTATAGTTTTAAAGGGTTTTTGTTGTTTTTGAATTATTTGTAGCTTAACAGTTTAAGAAAATTGCAGAATCACTCAATTTCTCCTCTCCTTCCTCTTTGATATTCTTCTTGTTGCGTTGGACCCCCCTCTGCACATCACCATTGCCCTCCTCGCCTGTTTAAAATATGTTTATAAGGCTTGATTGATGGGATGACAAGAGGTGATAGCTTAGTTTGGCCTTTTCTGCATATCAATATAGAAATTGATTTTGACATTAATGGCTCTTTGGCTCAAAGGACTTAAACAAAAATGTTTAACTAGCTTACGTTTATTATAAAACTTGTTTAACATATGTTTATAAGATTATTTTTATTATAAACTAGATTTGAGGGATTTATTCATTTAAAAAAATTATATTTATTTCCATGTCTTAAATGCTTTGAAAGTGCACATATATTTATGCTTAAGTTGAATAATATATGAGTTTAGGGGGAAAATAATAATTTTCATAAAAACCTTATTAGATTATTAGATTTTTGTTCCCATTTATATGAGTTTTGAACTTATAGTTATTAATTTAAAGATTTTATTGGTTTATGAATTCATACATCTTATTCTAATTGAAGTTATTGTTTATTATTTTAAATATATAACTTTTGATATGTTATTAGAGAATCTATTTGATCAAACATGAACTATGATGCAACATTTGAATTAGAAATTTTCCAAAATTAAGTTTTGGACCATCTAATCTTTGATTTAAGTAAACTTATAATTGAAAAAAACATTGAACTAGATGAGTTCAAAGACAATAAATGTGTTTCATTCCGAATCAAAGTGAGCCTAAATCAAGTTTTAAAATGTAGTTGAGAAGGTCATGATATGATTGGATGGAAAAACAATCTCTGAATCTTGTGAGTTTATAGTCAAAATATGTATCTCGATGAGAAAAGCCCAAAAGTCTAAGATCACTCAATTTCGATGTCATTAAGGAACTTAAAGGCCTCGGGAATAGACTATAATTAAATTAATCAATATGAGTCTTTAGATGGAGTAGTGTTAAATTTATCAAAATAGTACTCTTAAAAATTACAAATATACCCTCATTATTCAGAGGAAAAATAACTTGACCTGAATTTGGAAATAGTTTAGAGGTTTGAAAAGTTTTAGAGCCCTATGCGGCGATCAAAGTTGATGAGTAGCACCAGCATGGGCGGATCCCCAGGGTAAGCAAATGCCCAGCCTAAGAAAAGGCATATAGAAAGGATAATTTAGGAATTTTGACCACCCCCCCCCCCCCCCCCCCCCCACCTTTTTTTTTTTGCTCTAATATCCCGCTCATATGACCGCGCCCATCATTTTTCCTTCTCTCGCACCCCTCATTTTTCTTCACCCGCGTGCGTCGTTTCACAAGCTCCAAATCACAGCCATACAGTCTTACTTCTCCCCTACCCGCAACACTGTTCCATGCATAAGTCTGAATCCCCTGCTCAGTGCTCACGACGGTGACTTACACGAGTCGTGATCCCCTACTCACGAGATGTTCACTGCATGAGTCGTGCAGCATGACTGAGCCAGCCGTTGCCCATTGCCTAATCCTCGCAGTCGTTATTCTCGAATTGAAGATTAGGAATCTTATTTTGCTATTGTTTTTCCATTTGAGTTCGTTTATTGTGGATCATCCTATTACAATTACTTTATTTGATATAAAAATAACTACTAACTAAACTACATTGAATCAAAAACATATTTAACAAGAAAATACGGCATCTTGATTTGTAGCTGAGTTCAACAAGGAAATGAGATAAACTTTCCTGCTCTCAGTGAAGATCCATGGAAAAAGAAATACAGATACTAATTATTTTGCTTATATGTACAAAAAAATATGCACATAAAAGTTTAGCTTAGGATATATTTGTTATTAGCAAAGAAGAAATGATATTGTATTTTATTTTCTCTTTGAGAGGAAGAAGAAATAGTTTCTTGGTTTCCACCATTTCGCCTCTTTGAGCTTTGGATCTATACTAGTCGTTCACTCTCACTCTCTTCAACAATAGTTATTATTTGTCAAGCAGACAGATAAGCATTTGTTCTGTAATTCTTTTAGGAAAGCTTAATTTAACTCAGCTCAAACTGTTACTATAAAAGCAAAGCTCCCCTTATAAAATCATATATGATACTTGTTAGATGTGAATAGTACATTTAAATATCATGCTGAAATATTTATGCCAAAAACTAGGTAGAAATGTTGAGCGTGGTGATGGAAAAGGAACATTAGCAAATAATTTATTTAAGCCTAAGAAAATCAGAAGATAAAAAATATCTTTCTATTCATCATAAATGTTATTAATTATTATACTTTTAATAGTATAATTCTAAATACTTTAAATATGTTGCGTCTCTCATGCACTGTTGTTAGATGATCATGGAGTGTTGACTTTCCAATGAAGTCATTATGCAATATTATAAGAAATTGCAAAATAGAATGTAAAGTTTGTAATTATTTTTTTAAATCATAAATTATAATGAAATAGAAGACTTTGCTTAGAATTATATATATATATATATATATATATATAATTTTTTGTATTTAATTTTTTATATAATAAGTTTGTTCATGCTAAAATATAAAACTGGATCCACCCCTAAGCGCCAACAACCACTATCGCCTGACTATCATTGCCTAACCAATGTTATTTGCATATCATTATCTAATCAGCATTGTTCAATCACTAACATCAAATTTTTGTCATCCTAATAATGTTGCCTGATTGTCATTACCTAATAAACATCACTTAACTATTATCACATGACTGTAGTTGTCCAACTATCATCACATTCCACTATTTCCTTACTAGTTTTTTGGCATACCAATTCTATTGTCTCCTTGAATATTTCTTTTTTTTTTTTTTTTGGTATGTACAGGATCTTCATATAAAGCTAAGATATAAAACTCTCACTCTATTGTTGTGAGTGCTTTAGTACATAATAATAATTTGACACTTTCTATAAGAACTAATCTCATCATTTTGTAAGTACATCTCCAATGGCCGACAAGCATACCATAATGGAACCTCCAACTCGTACACCCATCCATCAAAGAACTAGTCCTTCCACCAAGGACTTCATAATCTAGCCAGTGAATGCCCTTAGGCTTATCCTTGGAAGATCAAGTTTAAATCACATTATAGGATGAATGAGCTTCAAATTCAAATTCTTTAATTCTTAGAAGAAGTTGAACAATAGAAAGCACAATTACAACATGATGGAGTGCATCAATCATAAAATAAATAACAAGCAGGGCTGATCAATTTGATGGCACTCATGTAAAGCCCTCTCACTTTTAATGTTGAATATAACCTCATTAGGATCTTTTAAATACTTCCAACCAATCCATCTTCTTATGCTTCTCGACTAGCTTGTAATTCCAATATAATATTTGTGGAAAAATCCTGCCTTAACTTATTGATGCTCATCGGGATGTTTAAATGATGAAGCACAATAATTAGATCAAACATGTGAAACCCCTTAAGTAAAAAGAAGCTAAACTGTTAAACATCGAGGCACCTATTGATGTAATGGTCATAATTTCATTAAGAAACTTCATAGTTAAGCGTGCTTATCCCAAAAAAATTATGGGATGTGTGACCTCCTAGAAGTTACACTAACTGGACAAAATCATTAAGCGCTCAGCTAAAGTGGATAATATCTCGATAGTTAAGAGTTTGGGCTATTACAAATAGTATCAAAGCAATACACCAGCCAAAAGATGGGAAGTAAGTATCATACAAGATAAAGTGCTACGTCATGGGAGCCACCTCTTAAACCCTTTATGGGACAAAGTGCTACATGGTGAGAGTCACCACTTGAACTTGTAGGGGCCACCTTTAGAATCCTATCTGCTTGGTGGATGATTTTGGGATAAGAATACTGACGAGGATGTCGGTTACTTCAGTGGGGTAGATTGTGAAACTCATTAAGTAAATGAAGCTAAACTCTTAAACATGAGGTGCCTTTTGGTATAATGGTTAAAATTTCATTTAAGTAACTTCACAATTAAGCGTGCTTATCTCAGAAAAATCCTGGGATGGGTGACCTCTTGGGAAGTTACACCAATATGACAAAAATGTTAGGCCCTTAGGCCAAAGCGGATAATATCTCAATAGTTAAGAGTTTTGGTTGTTACAAATAATTATGAAACCTCTTAAGTAAATAAAGCTAAACTCTTAAACATCAAGGTACCTTGTGGTGTAATGGTTGAAATTTCATTTAAGAAACATTGTGGTTAAGCATACATATCCTAAAGAAATCTTGAGATGGGTGACCTCCTAGGAAGTTATACTAATAGGATAAAACAGTGAGGCCTTTAGGCCAAAGTGAATAATATCTCAATAGCTAAGAGTTTGGGCTATTACAAATGGTATCAGAGCAATACACTAGCTAGAATATGGGAACTAAGTATAGTATAAGATAAAGTGCTACGTCGTGGGAGCCTCCTCTTGAACCCTGCTTGGGATAAAATGCTACATAGTGGGAGTCACAACTTGAACTTGTAGAGGTCACCTCTAAAATCCTATCTGCATGGTGGATGATCTTGGGATAAGAATATTAACAAGGATGTTAGTTAATTAAGTGGGGGAGATTGTTAAACCCCTTAAGTAAAAAGAAGTTAAACTCTTAAATATTGAGATGCCTTTTAGTGTAATAGTTAGAATTTTATTAAGAAACACCATAGTTAAGCTTGCTCATCTCGGAGAAATTCTAGCATGGGTGACCTCCTGGGAAGTCACACCAACAAAAGAAAATTATGATGCCCTTAGGCCAAAGCGGACAATATCTCGATAGTTAAGAGTTTGGGTTGTTATAAAACATATGAGCTAAAGATCTAATTATAAGAGCCCAAAAAAATCTCAAGAAGATGCTAAAGCTAATGTTCTAATTACCACAGCCTAATCAAGTCCCATTACAAGAGCTCATTCATGAAGAAATAATTAGATTAGAGTTTTAATATTTAAATCTTAAATTTAACATAAAAAAGGTTTAACTTTTCTTAGTGAACAAATATGGGTTAGCCATTTAATAAAGATAAGATAAACTAATGAAAGTGGTAGTCATATTACTCCATTAATAGCCACCTACTCTCTTTTTCCCCAAAAATTTCTCTCTTATTTTTGAATTTTGATTTTTCATTATAACTCTATAAATAGTGTTGGTGTGTAACAAGATTTTATTTTTTGAATGACAAGAAAACTTTGGAGAATTTATTCTTTCTTTGGTTAGTGATTGGTGGCCTACTTTCACCAACGATGGTGGGATTGGTTAGTTAACTATTTTTACTATTATTCTTATTAAATCTTTATATCATTCTCCCCTACACTCTACCCATTTTTCAAGATCAATTATCCATAACTCAAGAATTAAAAAAGGATAACCTAACCCTCTTCAAATCTCTTAACCTAGTTTAGGCTTCTTTACAGCTAGTCTCATTCTTCATATCACCATAAAGTCATTAACCTCACAAAACTCTACCATATACTCTAGATCATAATTTCACATCTTAACCTCAACTCCCATCATTATTTTTATCCATTTACCCCACTCAAAACCCATTCCCTAAAGTGAACTTGCAAGTTACCCCAAACTAGCCAAAAAAAAACTAGTTTTGGCAATCCTTTGACCTTACCCCTCCTAACTCCTCATCTTTCCACCAAAATATTTAGATCACTTCTTTAAATAATAAATTAAATATTTCTTTGTATTTTTATTAAATAATCTTACTGGAAGACCTCCCATTATCATCATTAAGAGATAAACCTTTATACATTATTTAAGAGGAATTCCTTTTGAGCAATAGAAATCAGCTTACTCCTCATTACAAATTTTAGGAGTCTTCATCTTTGATTTGTGCAATTATCCAACATCCAATTCTGATATGATTCAAGCTGCTTTCAATTGATCCTTATGATGGGTCATTTGATCCTTACAAATATATTAGTCATTGCATGAGCATCATGCATATCCAATAAGGTTTTAGTACACTTCTCTATCACGTCTTCCTTTACATGCTCCAAGGCTAAACTTGTAATTGTTTTTATTATCTTTCCAAAAAGATTAACCACACCTTTACCAATCCATTAGGCTATATCATCAAGCAACTTATTATAAATCGAAGGATTATCAAAGAGTCATCTCTTTGAGGTTTGTAAAAATAAAAGAGAGACTCTTAATAAAGAATTTTAAAAATTTTCTTTCAAATCATAATAAATCTTATGAGTAGATCCTAAGTTATTACAAGGAATTTTTTTTGAAGGCCTCCACCTTGGCATTATCACTCCTCTTTCATGTGGGAGATAATTTGCTCTTATGTTAATCCTTTTCATAGGGTGGAAGCACATATTTTGTTGATGGGGCTATTAGTGCACATTAGAAGAAGTTTGACTAATCCTTGGGAAAAATATAAGAGAATTAAAGAAGATGTCATACAAATACCTCAATAAATAAAGTTATAGCAGTTAAGGGACCACATGTACCCTTCTCAACAAATACAGTCTTGAAAATACTTTAAGTCACTTGATTACACCTCTTTAAATATGTATAAAGGTAATATTCTAATAGAGATCTATTGTAAATCCAAAAATATAAAAAGTGTTACAAATTTAAATTTTTGTTTGAATCAGAGCGCAGTAGTGCTGTGCTTTTGAGTGTTGTGGCACCAAAATAGATAGCACAATAGTGCTAGATAATGCCACTATGATGGTTGAGTATTAGTTCTACAGTAATTCAAGATTTGGCATGCAGTGTTGCGGCACTAGGTCTGAGCATTGGGATGCTAGGTCACATACATTCTTTTTATATATATTTTAATATAAATATTCCTTCCATTTCCCTCACCCCCTTGCTCTCACGCTGCTTACCGGGAAGAAATTAAAGGAGGAGTGAAAGGGGAAGAGAGAAGAAAGAGAAAGATTTTTGGGTCATTTTTAGCTATCCTTCCTGTTACAAAAATAATTCTATTCATAGTAAGTGACTAATTTCTTACTCTTATTTTTGATAATTTTGATTCTAAGGATTTCATCTCTCCTAAATCTCCAAAAATGCATTATCAATTAATTTCATAAGTTTTCATCGTGTAACGTTTGATATGTTTTAGATTTGATCATTCTAAATAATTTGATATGATTTTATTATATTTTCACCAGGTTAAATATGTGTATAGGAACTTCTACGTAAAAAGAGTAGGAAAAATATATACTAAAAAGGGGTTGAAAGTGATGTATTGTGATTTAACATAATAATAATGAAATATGATTTGGGATGAAATAATTGATTGTGATTAATATGTATTGAAATGATGTTCTAATTTAATATTGATACTGATCTAATATAAATGATGTATTGATTGATCGCATATATATGATATGTTAACCCCACGTAATACCCTCAATATTTATTAATTTACTTATGGGAGTCGTAAGAAGCTGGAGACTGATTGAGAGTTGTAAGGAGTCGGGATGACTGATTCATGTGATTCACTGATGGGATTCATAAGGAGTTTATGGATTGGGAATCATAAGGGGAGACTGATCGAGAGTCTTAAGGGCAGGTGCAAGATCAAGATACCCTTATTTAAGTATTTGATATAGAAAATATTGATGTTGTTATTGATTTCTGTCATTAATACTATTTTGATACCATTACTGATTTTTGTTACTGATATTATACTGATATTGTTATTAATTTTTGTTACTAATATTATACTTATACCATTATTGATTACTGCTATTAATAATATACAGATATTGTTATTGAGTACTATTACTGATATTATATTGATGATGTTACTAATAGAAGGATGTGAAAGATTGAATGATAAGATTGATTGAAATTGACTGAAATTGACTGAATGATAATAACAGATTGGTTGATAAATGGATATGATTAACTAGTACAATTAATTGGCACATATAACAGATATTGATATATTAATTTCCTTAAATGATTTACAGTATATTATTCTCTTTTACATTGCATTGATTTCAATTGTAAGATTTATATTACTTGCTGGGCTATATGCTCATTATGTGATTTTATATATATTCAGGAAAGGGTAAGGATCTTGTGATATGAGGCTTTGTATAGTATGTGTAGTTTCTTTTCAATACTTATAGTTAATTTGATAGTCATGGTATATTTATAATGATGTAACTAGTCTTTTATATACATGACATTTTGGGTTTGTAATAACTAAATATTTTGATGAATATAAATACAAATCATGTTTCTTTTTATTATTTATATGAAATTGGTAATAACAACATCAAGCCTTTGTCCCACTACGTGGGGTCAGCTACATGAATCCTTTTACTCCATTGTGTCCTGTTAAAAGTTAAATTCTTGTTTAAATCTAATAAAGAAAAATCATTTCTAATATTTTCTAACCAAGCCTTTTTAGGTCTACCTCTACCTTTCTTAACATAAGTCAAATCTAATACTCTACTTTCCTAACCGGGTCATCGGTAGGCCACCATTTATGTGACCAAACCACCTAAGATGACTCTCTTTAATATTATCTTCTAGTAAAGCTACTCAACCTTTTCAGATATATGCTCATTTCGTTTCCCATCTTTAAGGGTAAAGCCACTCATCCACCTGAGCATCCTTATCTCTACAACACTTAACTTAGTATTATGCTTCTCTTCTAATGACCAACATTCAGCACCATAAAGCATTACAGTTCTCACCACCATCTTATAGAATTTTCCTATAAGTATGAGGGGGATTTTCTATCACACAATAAGCCCGAGGCTTTCCTCCACTTTAACCATCCAACTTGAATTCGGTTGATAATATCCCCATCTATTTCACCATCACTTTGAACCATCACTTTGAACAATAGATCCAAGATATCTAAAACATGTACTCTTATTAATGACTTGATCGCCGAAAGTCACAATTCCCTCATTAGGTCTATTACTACTAAAATTGCACTCCATATATTTAGTTTTAGATCTACTCAAGCGAAAACCTTTAGACTCTAAGGTTGACCTCTATAATTCAAGTTTACCTTCAACTCCCACTCTAGTCTTATCAACAAGAAGAATATCATCAGCAAAAAGAATACCCCAAGGAACATCCTCTTGCAAAATGTCTAGTGAGAACATCCATGACTAAAGAAAAAAGATATGGGCTTAAGGCCAATCCTTAATGTAATCCAACCAAAATAGGAAAATACTTGGTCAAACCACCTTGTGTACAAAAGTAATAGCTCCTATATACATATCTTTAATGATTTGAATATAAGAATTAATAACTCCTTTCTTTTCAAGAACTCTCCATAGCACTTCCCTTGGAACTTTATCATATGTTTTTTTTTAATCAATAAATATCATATGTAGATCCTTCTTATTCTCTCTATATTTCTCCATCAAACCTCTCAATAAATATATGGCTTCCACAGTAGACCTACCCGGCATGAATCCAAATTGATTTTGAGAAACATTAGTATCATGCCGTAACCTACACTCCATAACTCGCTCCCATAGTTTTAAAGTATGACACATTAACTTAATTCTTCTATAATTTGCACAATCTTGTGCATCACCTTTATTCTTAAAAATAGGAATTAACACACTCATTCTCCACTCATCTGGCATCTTTTAGTCTTCAAAATGGTATTAAAAAGTTTAGTAAGCCAAGAAATTCCTTCAACTCTTAAGCATTTCCACACCTCTATTGGAATATCATCAGGTCCAATAGCTTTTCTGCACTTCATTTTCTTTAAAGCTTCTCTAACTTCGGTTTCACTAATATGCCGACAAATAAAGAAATCTTTATTTTCATTTAGGGTGATAAGGTCACAAAAGTCAATCGTATTTTCATATTCTTCATTCAAAAATTTAGCAAAATATCTCATCCACCTTTTTTGAATATCATCTTCTAAGAATAATACTTTTTGATCTTCATTCTTAATACACTTCACTTAAACTAAATCATTACTACTCCTATCTTTTGTATGGCTAACTTATACATATATCTTTCTCCCTCCTTAGTATATAATCTATTATATAAATCATTAAAGTTAAGATCTTTGCATCACATATTGCTTTCTTAGATTCCTTACGTGCCTCTTTATATATTTTCCAATTATCAGAATTTTTACATCTAAACAAAATTTTTATAACAAATATTTTTATTTTTTATCTTTTCTTGCACATTTGGATTCCACCACCAACTATTTTTACTATTATGAGCTTTTCCCTTTAATACTACAAGCACATCTTTTGCAATATTCTTAATATCACTAGCCACTTTTTCTCACATAACATTAACATCTTCATGTACAGATAAAATCTTAAGATCCCAAATCTTACTTTCAAAAATATTTTTATTAATATTCTTTAAATACCCCAATCTAATACTAAAATATCATTTTACTTTATTTTTTATTTTATGCCCTTTATCTTAAAGTCCAAAACTACTAATCGATGTTGGGTACATAAATTTTTACATGGAATAACTTTACAATCTTTGTAATCTAAACAATCTAGTTAAATAGCTAAAATGAAAGACGGATGAAATTCTTTTAATTGATTCTGAGGCATTACATCTATAATTTTAAACACCTCAAGTGGTCTACACCACTAGAAGAACCTTTAGCTTACTGAGATGTAAACTTTGTCTCTTAAAGGTAACTAGAGATCTACTATTTTTAAGATTTCTTTTTATAATAATATGAATTTTGTTTTTTTCATTTAAAAGATCACATGAGGGCAAGTGATAGATAGGGTCTCGACATGCATATGATAAAGACACAATGGAATGTAAGTATTGCAGGGTCCACAATAGAAAGACTCCCTAAGAGCAAGTGGTTGACATAATCTCAACTCAGATAAAAATCTCAAAATTTATCAGTCTTATAAGGTACATATCTTTCTAATATATAAGTCTTATAAGGTATATATTTTTTTCTCAAAATCTTAGAAGATAACCCTCATAAGCTATATGTTCTTCTTGATTTAAAATCTCATGAGGTACAAGTTCTTCCTCATCTAAAAAACTCAAAAGGAATAAGCCTTATAAGGTGCAAGTTGCACTAAAGGAAAATAGACCATTTTTGGAAGTAAAAACATAAAATATGGATATCTAAATTTTCCTTTGAAATAAAAAGTACCTTATAGAGAAACTACTAATACAAATTAATTCCATTAAGTAATTCATCTTTTAGTCCTTTTTTCCCCAGTTTGTTGTGCATCTAAGATCGTTAAATTTTAATATGCATGCACTATAATTATTTAACATGCCCACTAATTCATATATTTCATATTAAAAGTCTATTTTTTGAAGTATGCATCACTAATTACTTTTTATATGTGTATATATATTCAACTCACATCAAGGACTTTTATATGTGCAGTCTTATTCATCTCACATTGATGACTAAATTAAATGCACAGGCACATCCACCCACACACATACATACCTAAATTTAGAAGTGCACAAACATGTATATAATATATATATATATATATATATATTGAAAGTTCGATAGGGATGTTAAGCCCTAATGAACTAGTCCCAAGGCTAACCAAGAGGGGGGGTGAATTGGTATTTAAAAATTTGAGAGCAACAGGAACAATCTTTTCGATGATTTGCAGCGAAAACAAGTAAACACATAAACGAAAGATTAACCACAGATTTCACCCAAGCAGTTCATAACAGAAAACTAAAGTGCAGAAAATAATCAGAAAGAATACACCAGATTTTATAGTGTTTCAGTCAACTTGACCTACGTCCACTCCCCGGAGCCTCCCCTCCGGGTATTGCACTAACTCAAAGTGACTCTCCTTTTGCTCCCACAGCAAGGCGGAGAAGCCTATACAAAAACTCCTTTCCATCGACACGGTGAGGCAGAGAACCTAACCTCCTTTTGCTTCCTCCTGAAGCAGGCAGAGAATCTCAGAGTCCTTTCGCTTCCTCCTGAAGCAGGCAAAGAACCTGAACTCCTTTCGCTTCCTCCTGAAGCAGGCAGAGAACCAAGATCTTCTTGCCGATGATCCTCCAAGAGACATCGACAAGACCAGAGACGACAAGCGGAGAAGGTGACTCTGATCCTTGCTTGGAGCAACCTTTGTGAATCCCTCACAAACTCCTCCTCACAAGATCTCTCTCTCTCTCTCTAGGGTTTCTCTGTAAAGGAAAGTGACAAAAGATTTTTCTTGTTGGAAAAAAATATCTTTTAAAGGAGGGCTCTAAAATTGCCCTAAATCTCAACTGGTCGGTAAGAATCATCCAGGACGATCGAAAGATCATCCTGTACGATTAGTTCAAAATCACCTATTTCAGCCTGGACGATCTGGCTCTTCTGGACGATCAATAGAAAAAGTTGATCTGATCGTCCAGGATGATTAGTGTAAATCTAGGAATTTCATCCAGAAGACCGCTCTGGTCATCCAGAGGAACTTGTGCTGGACGATCCAAAAATGACTTGATCGTCCAGGATGATACTGATATCGTCCTGTACGATTAGAACAAAAAGTTCCAAAATCATCCTGAGCACCGCTCTGGACGTACAACTGAAACTCACTGAATGATCATGATCATCTCGGATGATGTGACCGTATCAATTAAATATTAATTACTTTCCTTAATCACCAGACTAATTTAAGCATGATTATACTGGATCGTCCAGAATGATACACGTATCATCCGGGATGATCAGATCAAATCTCTAAAAATAAAACTTGCCTAACTTGATCTAACGGTTGAGAATTTCTGATTTGAGCGTATCATCCCGTATGATGTATGGATCGTCTAGGACGATCGGCTTAATCAGACAGACTTAACTTGGTCGCCCTAATTAGGATTTCTATTTTTACTTGATCGTCCAGGACGATGTCACTATCGTCCAGGATGATCTGAACAAAAAATTAAATAGAAACTCTAATTCACTCAAGCTCTCCCCTGAGTGTGTGTGTGTAAGGTTACTTAGCTAGGGGATCAGTTACATTATAATTGACTCAAGAAAAGAAAATAATATACACTTAGACACACTTGGACCCGATCTTGAGTTGGCTTGAGTTATTTTTGATCTTTTGTACCTAAAATGGGTTAGCCAAGCAAAATAGAATACAAACATATTTATCATCATCAAAATTATACTTTTTGAAACCAGATTTGTAACAATCTCTCCCTTTTTCATGATGGCAAATATTAGTGCAGTAGTTTTAAAGTAAAAGAACTAGGAGTTAACCAATGCACATCAAAAAATAGATTTCTTTCCAAGTTTCATTGAATAACTAGAACAGTACAGGAAAATAACTACAAAGGAAATAAACAACATAAAATACAATCAGTATATAAAATAAAAAACTACTACAACCAACTCCCCTTTTGACATCATAAAAAAGAGGAGGAACAGAAACAACAGAACAAACAGAAACTAGCACAAAACACATAACTAAAATGGAGGCGAATCCTGATCAGAAGGAGGAGGTGGTGGTGGCGTGAAGTAACTGTGAATGGCTACAAAGTGGGCTCCAATCCAGGCAATGTCCTGGTCATGCTGTTGTTGCTGCTGAGCAGTATAGTCATAAAGCGCTGTAGATCCTCAGTGTGCTGCTGCTCCTAGGCAGCAACATAAGAATCAAATCGAGCCTACCACTGGTCAAACCGCTGCACCAAATGATCGAAAGGGGAAGTAATGCGAAGGGGAGCAGATGCATCAGGTGCAGCAGGAAAAGGAACAGCTTCTTCCTCTTCCTCCTCAACATCTAGCGAGCTTCGGATGTAGTCGGGTACTGTGGAGTACATGGAATAAATTATTGGTCAAGTAGGAAGGAGGGATATTGGGAGGGACTGGATACTGCAGGTCATATTTGGTCTCCAAGGCCTATGCAATGATATGTCCTAAAGCTAGATTGGGACGACATCTATGGCCCGGATCCCTAATGGTGGTGAGATGCTCGATATATCTGAAAAGAAGGTCAGTGGCATTAAAGTCCGGTGGGCCAAGATGTAAAAGGTGGTCAGAGATAGTAATGGGGTGATGTGAATTCGATCCCCAGCCTTTGGGATAACGGAAGAACGAAGGACATGCTAAATGGTCTGGGCATCCTTAAGGAGGGAAGTGCAGGCGTTGTCGTGGTAGGGTGTATGTATTTGTATTTCTAAGAAAGTGATTGGTGACACTCCAATCATAGTCAGGATCAAAAATAAGGGTGTAGATTTTATCGTCAGTCATAGAGAGATGAAGGATATTATGAAAGTCCTGGGCTATAAGTTCTACTGGACGTTGATTAACATAGGAGCATAGGGTAGAGTAATCAACGGAGATGCGTAGATTGGTGAAGAAGACTTGGAGAAGTTCAAGGCTAAATGGAAAGGCGAGGGTAAGGAAGAAAGTGAGGGAGGTGTGCGGTAAAACGATCGAGGACAGGATAGGTAAGGGTGTGGGGGTTTACTATCTTGGATTGTGTGATCCCCACCTTAAGATACCGTTCGAAGGCAGCCTGATCGGCTATATTGGGAAAGTGGGGATCGACATTCCCCCGCGAGGAGCTCGCACCCTTTTGCTGACTAGAATGCTTCCCGCCAGCCATTAGAAAGCACAAGTGAGGAATATGGAAGGAAAGGTGTGAAGAAAAACTAAAGAAATTAGCTGTTTAAATAGAAATTGGTAGATCGTCCCGTACGATCGCAGGATCGTCCAGGACGATATGAGCATTTATGACGGCCAGGACGATTGGTCAAAAAGGCAGTCGGATCATCCAGGGATAATCAGAGATCATCCAGGATGATTAGACATAGGCGATCATCCTGAGAAGTCAAGTCAGATGACCGTTGATGAAAAGTATCGTCCAAGAAAAATTAGGTAGATCGTCCCGGATGATATGCAATAAATATATCTGACGGGTCAAATTTAAATCATCCAACTACTAACACATGGATCATCCAGGATGATGAGGTGGATCATCTAGGATGATAAACAATAATTTGTACAATCTCAGCCCGTTTGATCAGGATCAAGGAAAATTTGGATCATATCGTCCAGGACGATGTAAGGATCGTCCAGGACGATAACTAATAATTGGTGTATCTCAGTAGTATGATCAAAGTGGGGATGATCTGAATGGATCATCCATGATGATTTTTATGGATCGTCCAGAACGAAGAAGAGATCCAGGACGAAGAAGATCATCCAGGACGATGTGAAAGAAAAAGTGAAAAAGATGGAGGATGGAGAGATGAAAGATCAGGGATCCCAAAAATACAAACAGTTAAAATGAAAAAAAAACCAAAGTAAATTAAACTTGAAACGAGAACACAAAAAATAATGATTTTTTTTTTAATCAATCTGCTCCAGTAATTTAGAATTTTCCCTTGATTCTAAATCCAAAAACTAATAAGAAGACAATCGACGTCTGCCGTATGAAAAATCCAGAAAAAGTTAGAAAATCGACTTTCGTAACTCCCACCCTCGGACACCTTGTAGATGCAAATTCCTTTCACCCAAAAATCTAATTCAGAAGAAAAGAAATTAGATTCGAAAAGAGAGATCCTTTCAAGTCTTGTTCCAGAAAAATATCTGACATAATAGTATTACAAGTAAGAAATCATGATTTTCATCTTAAGCTTTTGAAAATATTAAGTGGCGCACAAATTTTTCTAAGACATTTAACGATCTGAAAGGAAAGAAAGCTTGGTTTGGGCTCATTTTGTGCCTCTTTTTCAATTTGTTTGGCGCCTTTGCGTATCTTTTGATTTTTGATACACATTGTGTATCTTTTAGTTTGGCGACATTTCGCATCATTTTTAACTTTGAGCTCATTTTGTGCCTCTTTTTTAATTTGTTTGGCTCACTGCGCATCTTTTGTAAGCTTTCTTCTTTTCATAATTGCTAGAGTCTCAGCTGTGAATTTATCTTCCAGACAAGGAGACGACAAAACTTACTCTCCACAATATGGAAGAGTAATTCATAAAACAAAAATTATATATCGTATGATAAGTGCAATCACTTGATTTAGAAAATCATAATAATGATTCAAGACTTTGAAAATACTATTCATATGAGATAGATTACTGTATAGAAAGATAAAATAAATCTCTATTTCAAAAACTAATATTTTAATTTTGAAGAAAATTTTTATCCAAAAGAAATAATACACTAGTAAAAGAGTTAGAGAGGAAGAGAAACAATCATTAATATTTCTTCCATTTAATAGATACAGTGGAATCAATCACTGCTTACCAGCTTCCAAATAAAAATAAGGTAAAACTCTCAGTTAGAAATTCAGTTTATCAGTAGTAGTGAGCAGTGATTTGATTTTGAAGTAGAGATAAAATAGTAAACAAAAGAGATGAAATAGTAAATGAAAACAAGTAGAAATCGCATTCAAAATAAATACTCAAATTAAACTAACAATAAGGTTAAATTAAAATAAAAATTAGCAAAAAAAATAAAACTCAACAGAAAATAGATAATCAAATCAAACAACTAACTAAAAGAGACAGAATAGAAAAACAGACAAATCAGAAATCAGTATTCATCAGA